>CM076580.1:1756418743-1756545951 GCA_034641835.2 Pinus albicaulis
TTAAATCCTTAACGTAATGTTGAATGTATTGAATGAGGGACCAAATCCAAGGAAATCGACTTGAAGAGTCAGAACTCCATTGAAGTAGTCAGGTCTAGGTCCAGTTGGCATGGAAAGTGTCCAGGTGGAGTTGGCGTAGTTGCAAGTGTTGGAGTCAGGAGTTCATTAAGAAATCGTTAAAGAGGCAAGTCAAACCTTTGACTTCTAGTCGACTTCTGGAGGATTCGTGTGCAAGAAGATAAGGAAAGGTGGACCACGACCCGACCCTGACCTCAAGTTAGGCCCGACTTCGCCACTGCTCCATTGGGACCACATCATGGAAATTTATAAAGGGCCATGATAAGATAACCTCGAGTGGTTGTTTTTAATTTGTTAAATGAAGAAGGAAACCAGGAGGGCCTGCTCAATTTTGGAATCGTGCCAACATTGAACTGACAAGAGAAGTTCCATTACCGACGGAAAAAAGATTGAAAGACAGAAAGTGAGTTTAATTGGGAATCCTGCCACCACATCCAGAAGTGTTGGATTAAGGAGTTCATAAAGAAATCATTCAACACACAAGTCTTACCTCTAAATTCTTGTGAGCTTCTGGAGGAGTCAGGTGCGAGCAGATAAGGAATGGAGGACCAACGCCTGACTCTGGCCTCCCGACTTCTCCATTGGGACCTGCTACGTTGGAACCGTGACGTGGAAATTTAAAAAGGGCCACGATAACGAGGGTCTGCTCAATTTTGGAATAAAGCCAACTTTGAACTGACGAAAGAAGTTCCATCACTAAGGGAAAAAGGATTGAAAGATAAAGAATAAGTTTAATTGGGAATCACACTGTTGATATGCTTTTTCAATCAGTCATTATATCAATGTCGTAATATGTTGCAGGCACATGTTGTACACTGTACATGTTCTAACAGGAGTACCCAAAACCATCAGACAATGCAAATAATCATTGCGAAATAAGACTCAATCCCTCTACACCAACTAGGCCATCAATATAAATATAAATATAAATATAAATATATATATATATATATATTATTTTTGTTTCCTAATGTAGACTTTACATGTTATTTTTTTAGTTTGTAGTCAACAAAGGATTAATACTAAGGTCAACGCATATCGATTATGTTATATCCTACCAACGACAGGGATAATAAAGCCGATAGGATTAGTTAGTGAAAAAATAAATAAATAACTAGACAATTGACATTAAACTATCAAATTTATTGAAATGTTGTAATGAAAGTTTATAAATAGTGAACAACTTTATTGGGAAATCATAAAGAAAACCATGAGTGAATCCAAATTCAATATAGAATTATAATCCAATTTAGAATTATAATCCAAGTTCAAATTTCTAATCAAATATATGATGGAATGATAACAAATAATTGGATTTATGATGGAATGATAACAAATAATTGGATTTTGTTTTTTATATTAGGCTATGGGGTTAATTAATATTTAATTTAACTACATGTCATTTTTTTGCATGGAGAAATCCTAGAGCTTAAATTCATAAACTAGAGTTCAAAGAAATCTAGACATACATGTTAAGGATTATAATTTATTTATCTTTTAAATTGAATATAATATGATAAAAATATCTCAAAATATTTTATACAAAACAACATGCACATAGCATTTTTTTTTTTCCAAATGCATGATTGCACAATATAATTTATAAAGAATGATCACATGCATGCACAATCAAAATGAATAAATCAAATCATATAGAGAATCTAAGTTCATCATTTAACATGTCTTAGAAGAGTATGAAGCCACTAAAGATGGTGGTTGGTAAATTCAAGGAGCAAAGGAATAGACCATAAAATATATTTAATTTGCAATCACTAGTCTTTTTTTATGAACAATAATAGAATTCACTCATTCTCATTATTAAACTATCAACTTAGATCCATCTTAAATCTGGATCTACCAAGCATTGAGAGGAATTCAGTCTAAACTTAAGAGGGATCTAAGTTGGTACTGTTTTATTCCATAATAAATTTCCTAGCGCCTATAAATAGGATTTATCATAAAAAAAATACCATGCAAAAAACTATGGGTTTAAATAGAATTTATCATAAGAAATACCATGGTAAAAACCATGGGTTGTCAAAACCTAAAGTGTAAAAATAGCCAATGGTAAACTATTAATTTTATTTGTATTTAACGAGTCAAAATGTTTAGATAAGAAAACATAACATAATAGGACATGTTAGGGTCCCGTGATTTGGCCGATTGGCTAGCCAAATGACGATGTAACATCAAACCAAGCTTTGGAGCCCAAGGACCTAGCCTTCCTGGACTCAGAGAGGGCTCTCTCTATATGTGTAAAAGGTGTCGGTGTGTTTACTTGTGATGTTCTGATATTAGGCTAGTTATGAAGTGTGTTTTTGGTTTTTTTAGTTTTTAAGTTTGTGAGGGATGAAACTGATCAAATACATAAACTGGATGACAAGATGTAGATAAATTGGGCTATGGGGTCAAACAGGTCAAGGAAGCTAATGAGGCGATGATGTAAAGCTGCTGTAGGGCCGATTTGATTCACAATAGAAGGGATCTCCGGGCAAAATGGATTAAATGAACAATAAGTTGGTGAAAGACAAGGGATTTCAAGTGCAAACTAGTTAATAGCAGTCATAAACATGTAATAGCAAGCCATTGATCATGCTAGGAATAACTATAAGCTAATCAATACATAGAAATCAAACATTCCAGCCATACATAGAGGTATAAGACCCTCTAACTTCGGGAAAAGGCTATCAGACTTTGGGGAAAACACATGAGACAAACTAACAACTCATGAACTATGCCGGAACGCCTAAACATAGTCTCTAAGTCATTGGGCACTTAGACAAATAAGTTTTCATAGTTTTAGGCAAAGGGCTAGATCGAAACTAGGCCTCCTTGGTTCAACAAAATGATCAACAAATCAGTCAAAGAGAAAGTTTTATGGATAGAACTATGGGCAGCTGATAGGTAGGTAGGGAAAACCATACATCCTACTCAACATACATGGAACTGATGAATAAAACTTAGCAACAACACCTTAGGTTACTAAAGAGCAGCTAAGAATTCTTTAGCATAACTAAGGGAGAAGAAAACATCAAGCTATGAAGATTCAGGAATTTTGAGGTGCCTCCATGGGCATGTCTCAAAATCAATCTTTACCGATCTATAGCAGCAAGAAAAATGAAATATGAGTGAAAACTAGAAGACAAAACAACATTAAGAAGCACTATACCATTCTACCATGTCAAGGAATCCATCAACAAGCCTTCAACATTCCTCGAAAGCATCCAAGAGGCAATCCAAACATCATAACTCAAGTGTATTCTTCAAAGCTCATATGACCAATGCATTAATTCTTCTCTCAAGTTCAGCCTCTTGATTTACAATGAGAAACATGGGATAAATAGGCTAGAAGGAGGAAAACCTCATGGAGCAACTAGCTATCCCATTGGCCAAGTCAAAATATCTAAACTTGCCCTTGAGGCTTTGCAAAGCCCAAGGCACAAAATATCTAATAAAATATCTAAAAAACTGCTAAAAACGGAAATTATATTGACTTTACATGATTTTCCCATGATAAAAATAGCCTAACGCACATTTGGGAAAAGCAGATTTTTGGAGTTCAAAATTTGCAAAAATACTTCATATTTATGCCTGAAAAAGGTCCCCTGACTTGCTGGATGCAAATGGAAGCCTTCCCGATGTCGAAATGAGGCTCATGATGGCTCGTTGGAAAGCTCTCTGTGTCTGCTTTCCAATGCAAGTGGAATAATATCAATCTGATCTCTGAAAGTCTCTCAAAACTGTACCTGTGTGCAAAAACCCAGAAAATAGCAGGCTGCTGATAGGGCGGGCAGAATGTGCAAAATGAGGCGGTTTTTTGCCAATTTGGAGGGGCGAATGATCTTCAAATGCCCTGAAAATCGCTGGAGAGCTGCTCATGAAATTATGGAATCCATTGGCATCACCCTCCTCCCTTGACGACTCTTCAAACTGAAATGGCGCATTTATGAGTTTTTGGCGAAAACCCCAAAAATGCCAAAAAACAAAAAGTTTTCGAAACAGGCCCAAAATTGGCATGCATGACCCTCAAGGGTCCATAGAAACATGCTCCGAAGCTGAAGCTAAAATATCGAGGGCTGATGTGCTTTTTTCTTCTTTCCGTGCTAGGCGCCTCTCCTTCAATTTCTTCAATTTTTCTTGTGCCACCTTCAATTTGCGCCTGGCGAATTGGTTTAGCTTCTGAAAGTGAAGAGTTCTCTTTCTCTGTAGCTCAAGATGCCTATTTGCCTTCTCAAGCTTGGTCTCCAAATGCTGGTTAGCCCTCTCAAGCCAAGCTTCCTTGTTTTCCTCAATTTCCCGCTCAAAGAGGGTAGTGAGAGGAAAATCTTCGAATTGAGCTTGTTCTTCAACTTTCTGTTTCTCCAAGGCTCTCCTAAGCCCGATGGTTCTAGGCCTCTTTCGCCTAGGCTGGTCCTCCTCCTCTTCATCATCAAATTCGCCAATAAGCTCTTCAATTCTTACTTGCGCTTTTTTTGCCTCTTTTTTGTACTTGATGGCCCTTGCCTCATGAATGGCTGCATGAAATTTCATTTGTTTGTTCTCAACCTCCAAGAAATGATTGAAATTCCTTGCCCTTTGGAGATCTTCTTGTAACACCTCAATTTGCCCTTCTTTGTGAATGAGGATATTTTCAAGGATGCGTGCCTCATTGTCGCTGTCATCGCTTGGGATAGGGATGACAGCTGATTTACCTCCATGCTTGGCGCTTTCTCCAACTGTACTTTTGCCTTTGAAGGCCAATCTAGCGCTCTTTCTCCTTGGTAAGCTAGGAGTTGTCTTTTTGGGCAATTTCCCCTTCTTAGGGACAGTTTTGGTCACCATTGAGGAGACAGCTTCAGCTTGCCGTCCTTCCTCAACATCTTGTCCAGCTTGTGGCTCAAAAGATGCTTCAATTGCTTGCTCAACCTGCTGCTCTTCAACCTCTGTCTGATGTCCCTCTTCCTGAATTTGATGCTGTTCATCAACCTCTAGCTGCTGTCCAATGATATCCAACTGCTGCTGTCCCTCAAAATCTGGCTGCTGCTGCTCATCAACCTCCTGTTCTCCCTGTGGCTCAATGCCCTCTTCTTCTCCTTGTTTACTTGGCTGCCCAGTAGTCATCTTGAGTTTTTTAGGGGTAGGCCTACTAGATAAAGGCATTGGGCGATGGACAGGCTGAGTAGGAGACACATGAACAGGAGGGACAGTGGCGAAATCGGCATGGCTAATGAATAAATCCCATGAAACTCCTTTCTTCTCCAGCTGGTGTAAGAAGATGATTTTGATCAAGGAATGATGAAAGAGAGAAGGGATTTGCTGAGGTGGAGCTTTCTTTTGGACAGTAGCTGCCATTTTCTCTATGCTCTTGGACAAAAGGTATGGAAGGTTTAATTGCCTGCTCCTGGTAAAATGCATCAACAAGCGAACATGATAGGCAAATATTTGGCTAAACCTCCCTTCACAAGTGAAATATCTCATTATGGCCTTCATCAGTGGAGCATAACTGTCAAGAATATAGGAGAAAGGAAAAATAGCAGTGATGGTCTCCCTATGTTCCGGCTTGATGAAAGGTTTATAATCCTCCAGATCAAGATGCGCTTGCTTAAACCACTTTTCACCATGATAGGGGATCTTGGTAGCCTTGGATACATACCTTGGAGAGATTTTGAAGTCAAGACCTGCAAGCTGGAAGTGTTTGTCCTTGAACCTCAAAGCGCACAAATGTGTAAGTGGCGAGAAACTCTTGACTTCCTCTATCCTCTGACAGAAATCAAGACAGCCTACTTCATGGAAATTGAAAAGCACTGAGGGATGAGCATTGATTTCTTCTATGGAGATAGGCTCATATCTCTTATGTTGTCCGCCTTTGTGATCTCGTTTTGGAGGCATTCTGACTTAAAACAGGCTTTGGAATAGGCAGACTGCCTTCAATGTATGAAAAATGCTCTGCTGGATTGAAATTGGCCACTGCACTGCCTGGAAAGATATGGACACTGTGGTTTGGATGAAATGCAACAATGCTTCCTTGAATAAGCCCCCTCTACACTTATTAACAACAGTTCTTCAAATCTGGATACACTTCAGCTATGTATCCTTTTTAACAATGGTACTATGTGTAAGAAACTGCTTTGTAGATTCTCTGTGCACAGTCTTGAACAATCACCCCTCTTGTGACTTTGTTAGAGGCCTGCTTACACTTGTATTTGGGTCTTCAACACCAAACTTCAAAAATAATAACCCTGCTCTTTAGGTCATTTATCTTGAAAAACACCTCTGTTAGCAGATTCCTGTAGAGACCATACAGTGGAAAGAAAGAATACTCTTTAGTTATGTGAAAAATTAGCCCACAGTGTTAAGGAAAACACCTTTCACTTGTGACTTTTGAGAAGTCAATCGCCACCTTTATACATCTGGCCTCAATGTAAACTTGATCATCAACAAATGCCCAATCATCAACAACTCAGCCTTCTAGAAAATAGCCCTGTTTCACCTTCAGAAAACTCTGTCCAACAATCTTCAGAATGATATAATGTAGTGCAATGAAAAAAAAAAAGGCGTACTTGGGCTTAGGTGCTAGAGTTTAAAAGGTTCACCAACACATCTATACCCCCGTTTTAATATCAAATGCAAACACCAAGCATTCTGCCCTTTAGACAGTGGCCATTTTCACTTGTGAAGTTTTGAAAAATTCAACATCACTTTGGTGCTTCTGCCTTTAATGTCAAAATATAGCCATCAACAATCTCTGCTCCTTTACTATGCTGTCATCTTTGGAAGCTCTCTGTCAATCAGTCTTCAACCTGTACCTCTGTCTTAATCTTAACTTTACACAATTACCAACTTTGCCTTTTAATTGCTGTTACCTTTGGAAGTTCTCTGTCAACCAACCTTCAGTAGTAAGAAACAGTAACAATAAGGGCAGATCTCTAGAAGAGGTTTGCTGTGATAAGTGTTTTGGTACCTTGTTCTTGAGCAATGACCTTCCCTTGAAACAATCATAACCACAGTTCTTCAAAATGACACCATTTAGTGGAAGGAAAGCAGAGCTATGCTAGGTGATATATCAATGCACTATGGTTTTAGATAAAACACCCTCTTTTGCGTGTGATTTTAAGGGAGCCACCTAAATACTTGACCCCTTTAATATCAACAATTTCATTACCAATAAACTGCCGTAAATCCTATACTGAAATTGTGAAGTGTTAAGAGAACAAGAAAAACTACCTTTGTACTCGTCTAAGTTCGATTCGACTCACCAATAAACCTTGCTCTAGAAAAATGGCCCTATCCACCCTTAGGAATTCCCTGCAATAAATTTACAGCAGTGAAATCTAGTGAAATAGGAGGGGCAGTTTGTTACAAGGAGTGTTTGTAAGATAGGCAACAGTCATTCTGCTATTGAAAACTCTGCTGTTAATAGAAACAATGATTTTGAAAATGATACAACGGGTTCTTAGTCATAAAACCTCGTATTTCAATCACTTCATCTCACTGTGCAGGAAACTGCCTTTGTTTTTTTGTGTTTAGCAAAATAGCAAGGTACGGGATTTTCAAACAGTTTTATCACTTATCAAAACCTTGCACACGATGGGAGCTCATGAAAATACCTTGACCTTGATGGATTGCCCATTTGAAAGGTGCAAGAAACCCTGGACAGCTTGAAAAAGGGGCGCGGCAACCTCTGGAGAAAACCCGTCGCGCCGAAGGAAGGTGTCGGGTGGACTTGTCGTGTGGTCGGGCGGCCACCTACAGGCACGTCGCGCCCGCCTACAGGCACGTCGCGCCGACATTGAAGCCCCGTGTATTTTGCTTCCCAGGCCCGTCGCGCCAAATTCCAGGCCCGTCGCGCCGGCTTAAAATAGTGCAGAAAACCTCAATTCGCTTGAAAACACGTTGTGATGCTTGGGAGCTGTGGCAATTCGTTTTTTTGATTTCACAAATGACTTACTATTCCCCTATTTCATTCTTATGACATTTTCAACGGCTATATTCAAAAGATGAAGACCTTATGGCTATTTCAAACATAATGCAGCTTTTCGTTCAAACAGTGGCAATTCACTACATGATACAAACAGTGTTTGCATCAAATTATTTTTTAAACAGTGAGGGTTCGTCACGTTTGCCTTGCCTTTTCGTGGAGTTACATACCTGTTCTCATAAGAGAGACATTTTAAAACCTCGGCTTTGTCCCTCTTTTTGGCATTTTAGGTGACAATGTCAACAAAGAAAAGGTCATCTAAAAACTGTCAAAGGTGCTTGAAAGCTGCCTTACCACTTATAGGAGACCATTGGTGCTTTTGCCATCAGTTTAACAATCTTAATCCTTAGGTGATTTATAGGTTTCCTTCTGGACTGAAGTGCTAGTCTATTAGCTGTTTCTTTTCATAACATGGTCTTCTCGCTTCACACCACCGTGCCATCCCCGGGCTACCGCTTTACATCAGATCTTTGTGCTGAAACTGTCCTTTAGGATGATGACCATTGTGTCTGTTTTAGGGAATATAAACAGTGATAGTTCATCAAAAACAAATTCCTTCTGCCTAATCATAAGATCATATACCCATTCGCCTCCTCTTTTGAAAAGACAAACTTGTAAAATATGAAAACAGGGCTTTTGGGCACACAGTCTTTATTCTGTTCTGATCAGTATATTAAACCCCTTTTAGTCAATAGCACCCTTGGCACCAATAGCATACAATATGTTCAATATTTTCTCCTCTCTACTGGATGGACTGTTGACAGATAGCTTTTTTGAAGAGGGAGATCAATACATTTATATCATAGACAGTAACACTTTCCTTTATTCAATTTCTTTGTGTCTTTTCCCTGCACTTTTTGGACTCACCAGCTTTCAACAGCCTGCAATGATTTTGGCCATCTGCTTATATATGGAGGAGGCTCTTCATCAGGTAAAGTATCAGAAGGCCCCTTTTACTACTATGTCAGACACAGCCTTTCTCTGAATGTGGTGGTAAGTAAATCATTTGAACAACATCAATCTAGGCATCATTATTTGTAAGCATCACTGTGTTTTTTTAAGGAAACCTAGCCACAGTGACACTGTTCTAAGGTTGCTGAGATATTTGTCACGTGGCTTGTTCATCTCATGACCTGTTATATTGACAAAAACTCTTTGTGACTATGAAGGTCAGTGCTTTCTTGAAAAACCCAGACCTTTCTCCTGCTTGTGTAATGGCATTGGTTAACATCTGTTCTATTTGATCTTGTGGACAGACAGGGTCCTTATGCTTTGGAATGTTCACTGATGACAGGCATTCTAAAGTTTCAACAATTTACCTGACTTGAAAGTTTCAGATGGTCTCTTTTATCAAATCAGACTCTCCTTTCTTTTGAGCCAACATATTTCAAGCTCCATTCCTGTTATCATTTTCATTCCCGTTATAATCAATTACCTTCATGAATCATGAAACTCCGAAAATATGAAGCTTACTGTTTCGGAGGAAACCCGGACTTTTGCAACCTTCTAGTCAATCACCGGCCCGCGCCTCTCGCTTATGGATGAAGGAGGCGCCCTAACCCTCTCGCTTGTAAATGAAGGAGGTTCGGCTTTGACAATTTACTCATTTTGCTAAGACAGCTGGCGAATTTTCTTACCGTGATTTTCATGTCAAAAGAGCCAGGTTCTCATGAGAGCCTTATTTTGCAAATTTCTTCATCTCAGCTCATAATACACTTGTATTAAATTGCCTCTTAATCAGAACTCAAACATTACTCCATGAGATGAAATATATTTCCTGTCTTTGTAGAACCATAGAACACAGCGAAAAACCTACTAGTCAGCTTGAGAATGGGCTTCATGCAGTGCTGAGACCTAGGGAATATGAGTGGCGTGACTTAAGGTTGTTTGTCAACTTCATTTGCAAATTAAGGAATCAGTCATGGTAGGTCTGCTGCAGATGGGGGCTTTTTTTTTTTGGCTTTTTGATGATTGCCAAAGGTGAAATGTCCTAAACGCCACTTCCTAACATAGGGTAGACTTCTGAAACAGATGTGGATTTGCCTTTTAAGGCTGATGGGAAGGTTAATAAGGCTGAGGTTAGATAAGATTGTTGACAAGGAGGTTGTGGTTTTGCTAGGGGTGGACTGAATAGGTAGAAAGGCGAAAAAAAAAAGTTTTGGGAGGGTTTTCTGGATGACATATTGACATAAGGAAATCAGTTTCTAGAAAACTTAGCTGAAGATATAGTCATCACTAACATGTAAAAAATACTGATGGCTAACAGTGGCTCCATTTAGGGAGGGCAGCTCCTCGTCAGGAGGTGTCCAGAATTCAGATTTTTGGATTATGAAGACCAGTGCCTTGTCCATTGGCGCAAAATTTACCCTTCTCTTGATGTTATTTCTAGAAAGTGTCAGCATGGTTAACATCAATGATACTTCTACCTACCCCACTATCTTTCCTAACATTTTTTCTCCTGTTTGGCGCATTTGAACTAGCAGCCTTTTGACAATGCATATTTTTCTTTTTGCAAAATGAAACTATCTATTTCTATTCTTATATCTGCCGGGAGTTCAGATTAAGCTGATGAACTCCTTCATTTCTCTACCTAAAACTAGATCGACTGTCAAGATTAAGCAGTTTGACAGGATTTCATTCTCTAATCTACAACATGAAATTGAAAATATGATCAAATCAGGATTAGGCAGTCTGATTTGTCATGCATTTGCGGCATAAAAGACAAGCTGCACACAAATGTTATTCTGCAATAAAAGGAAACTAGACAAGCGGGCTAAGATGTACAATGTGTTTTTCATCCCTCGCTTCTCTCTTTGGTTCTGTTTTAGGCATGTGGAACCAGAATCTCTCCCTAATCTAAGCTCTGTGATAAGTCAATCTTACACAATGTTGACTATCTTGACACTCACTAACTTATCAGCAAATAAATTTAAACATGCTCAACTATGATTAGGCTAGATAGCTGAACAAGACATTGAAGTACCAGCAGCAGCATTTAGACTTGCTCGCTTTCCGAAAGACTATTTTTTTGAACATGGGGCCTTTGTTCTATCTTCACTTGCCCTTTTTCTGCTTTTTACTGTTTTTGACTTTCCTATCTTTTACTGTTTTTGATTTTTCTATTTTTTCAATATTTCAAACAATGGTATGTACAATGACTGAAAGTGTTTCAAACTCAAAAATGGAGTTCTTGACAAAAATAGTGTTTTAATGTCCTGCCATTCACAGGACCCCCAAAAATTTCATTCCCATCAGGTTCTTGTAAGAAGAAAGCATTGTTTCCACTAACGGAGCTGATGATGTAAGGCCCTTTCCATAAATTTTCAAACTTGCCATGTTTACCTTTATCTTCTCTTCTAGAATCCCATTTTAAAACTTTATCTCCAATTTGAAAATCATTTTCCTTAGTTCTTCTGTCAAAAATCTGTTTTATTTTGTCTTGTGCTAACTGAGCCCTTTGGTAAACTTCTTCTCTAGTTTGTTCTAAATGGATAGTCTGATTTACTCTCCTTTGTATATCATTCTCTTCTATTTGGACTTCTTGTAGTAATTTCATTACTGGAACTCCTAGAGAGGTTGGGAAAATGGCGTCAACACCATAGACTAGCTGGTAAGGAGACATACCTATGGACTTCTTGGTAGCTAATCTATCAGCCCATAAGGCGTGCACTAGTTTCCCATGCCATGCTTTTTGATTTTGTTCCAGAAGCTTTTTTATAATGTTGACAAGGCTTTTGTTAGAAGACTCGGCTAAACCATTACCTTGAGGGTAATAGGCTGTGGAATGCCCTAATGAAATATGATACTTGTGACAGAAATCTATCATTTTCTTGGAAGAGAAGGCAACGGCGTTATCTGTAATGATTTTCCTGGGACAGCCAAATCTGGATAGGATATTGGTTTCTAGGAACGTGATGATGACTGAATCAGTGGCGTTCCGAGATGGTATGGCTTCTATCCATTTGGTAAAGTAATCAGTGGCTGTGAGGATCCATTTATGTTGAGCGGAGGAGGAGGGGTGAATTTCCCCAATGAAGTCTAGACCCCATTGTTGGAAGGGTCCTTCAACTATGATGGGATGTAAGGGTAAAGGTAGAAGCTTTTTCTTGCCATCAAAAATTTGACATTTATGGCAGGTCATGACCAGTTTGTGAGTATCAGGGAACAAGGTGGGCCAATAATAACCGGCTCTAAGGATTTTGTTTGCAGTATTTTTCCAGTAGAGATGACCTCCACATTCCCCCTCATGCATTTCCCGCATGATTCTCTCTGCATCAGGCTCAAGCAAACATTTAAGTAGCATACCAGTAGGATTCTTCCAATACAGAGAACTGTCTATAATACAAAACTTTAAAGATTTTTGTTTGAGGAACCTTGCTTTTTTTTTTGACAAAGACGGAGGAGCATTCATATAAGTTAATACATAGAGAATGTCTGCATACCAAGGTGAATCCAAAAATGTTTGATCTATAGGGGGAAGTGCACACTCTTCTTGTTCTTCTAAAGCATCGACAAAATTTATATCTAAAGCTTGGAGGTTGGTTTCAGCCATTAATCTCGCGAGTCCTTGTCCTTTAACTAGTTTAGTAGGCCTGATTTCTAGGTCATACTCTAGGATGATAGCAATCCACTTCCCCCTTTTACCATCGGGATCTTGGTTGAGAATGTCCTTGACGACAATATTAGGGACGAAGGCTATGACATGAGAATGTAAGATGTAGACTCGGAAATCTTTTAGTGCCTTTACCAACGCGAATGCCTGTTTCTCCATGATGTTATATTTCAAGGGAGCATCTCTTAGGGATTTGCTAAAAAAGGCAATGGGTTGCTCTTGTCCCGCCGTATTCTTTTGCAACAAGACCGCAGCTATTGTATGTTCTGAGGCAAATGAGAAAATGTAAAAATCTTTTGTAAAGTCAGGGCTTATTAATACAGGTGTTTCAGTTAAGGCCCTTTTAATCAGTTCAAAAGATTTTTTGGCTTCTAAAGTCCATTTAACCCCGACCTCCTTTCTTAACATATTTGTGATCTCTTTTAGGAGCTCAGCAAGATTTGGAATGAATCTTCTTAAGAAATTTATCTTGCCGATAAAGGACTGTAACTCCTTTATGTTTCTGGGATGACTTATCTGTAAAATACCTTCGATTCTCTGGGGGTCAATTTTAATTCCTTCTTCCGAAATAATGTGACCTATGAGTTTTCCTTCTTCTAGCCCGAAAAGTGTTTTCTTGGGGTTTAGGGACAAACCATACTTCCTGCATTTGTTGAAGACCTTTTTTAAGTGTGCTAGGTGTTCTTCATCTGATTTAGAATATACTGTTATATCGTCGAGATATATGACTATGAAAATACCTATGTCTTCTGAGAAAGCTATGTCCATGGCTCTTTGAAATGTGGCGCCAGCATTCATTAGTCCGAAAGGCATTTTAACGTACATAAAAGTGCCCCAGGGGGTGGTGAAAGCTGTTTTATGCTGATCGGTAGGATAAACCAATACTTGGTTATAGCCAGAAAAACCATCAAGCAATGAGATTCTTTTAGTGCCTACTACCTTCTGAAGTATGTGGTCCATTTTGGGCAGAGGGTAGTTATCTTTCAGACATGCCCTATTTAAGTTTCGGAAATCGATGCAGAGTCTGATTTCACCTGTCTTTTTCCTAACTGATACTAAATTTGAGACCCACTCAGAATATCGGAGAGATACTATTATCCCGGCATCATACATCTTTTTAATTTCCTTTTCAACCAATGGGAGTAATATCGGGTTTATCCTCCTTAACTTCTGTTTAAAAGGCTTATGGTTTTCTTTAAGGGGAATTTTATGTTGGATGATGCTGGTATCGTAGGATTTCAAATCTTGGTACCCCCATGCAAACACATCTTTAAACTCTTTTAATAGATTTATATACCTATGTTTTATGTTAGGTGGGAGAGTCTTGGATAGTTTAATGTTTTTCGGCTCTTCTGGGCTTCCTATGTTGTATTCTTCTATGTCATCTTCTGTAGATTCCATTTTAGGCTTTTTGGCCACATCATTAAAGTCAAACAATTCTTCTAAAGGTGCGAGCCCTTTAGGTATGGTATCATTTTCGCAGTGTAAGACTTCAAGTTCTCTTTGGTCAATGTCTTCTTCTATCTCCCTGTCACATGGATGGTCTACCAGGTTTAGATTGGTCCATAAAGGTGGATTTAGCTCTTGGTCTTGACCTAGGTTGGGTTCCCTCTCTTCATCTTCTGAGTCTGTTTTGATTATCTCAAACTCATTTCTAGATTGGAGGAAATCATCAATTTGATCATCATCTTGGAATACTTGCCAATGGTTGAGATTATCTGGTATAGTAGGGCGGTGTTTCACTTGGATGTCATACTGCTCATTTATACATGGTAGTTGGCTAGTGCTTGCAGCAAAGGCAAGCTCATTTGCCAGACTGTTTTGAATCCTAGGGATATAGGTGAGTTCATATTTTTCGAAAGTTTTAAGGATATCCAAAGCTGCATTCCTATATTCTCTCAGTCTTGGGTTCTTGGCTGAATATTCACCTTTGATTTGCATGATTACAAGTTCTGAGTCCCCTTGAGCTGTTATTCTATTGGCGCCTAAGTCTTTAAGCATGTGTAGGCCAATGAGAAGGGCTTCATATTCCGCAATGTTATTTGTACATTGGAATTCTAATCTGAAAGAATGACCTTCCTTAGTATTGTGTATCCAGATGCCTGCTCCTGAACCTGTCTTGCCACAAGAACCATCAAAGCTTATACTCCAAAGAGTTTCCTTTTCATACATGATACTGAGCTGTTTCTCAGGTTTCTTGGGATTTTGGTTATCAAGTTCTTCATTCCGTAATGGTTTGGACATGTCTTCATTCTCTTTTATCTGCTTGTGTATATCATCTTCATTGTATAAGATAAAAGAATCTAAATTGGAATGAATGGAATAGATGGGGGTATTGTTTGGCTTATCTCTGTTGCTAACCATGTATTTCATGCGAGCCTCTCGGTATAATCTCCTAGTTTGGTTGAAAACCAGAATAGTAGCGAATGACATATCCATTTGAAGGCTACCTTGTATTTTGGCAGCCCAGGCTCTTGATAGTAGCATTCCATACTTAGGTGTGATGTCAGCCACTACCACATCCATGACTAGGTTTTTGGCTGGTAGTTGTGTTAGGGAAAAGTCTAGATTTTTTATCAGACCTACACATTTGACCTGGCTCGAGTCGAAAGAATACAGGTTTTTGTAAGGTTGAGTCACTTCCAGTCCTAGGTTTTCCATGACTGCTTTAGAAATGAGGTTATGGGAGGCACCAGAATCTAACATGGCATTATGTAATATTTTGTCCCGGATGTTTAAGCTTATGTAGAAAAGAGAAATAGATCCTTCTTGATATTTACCTTCTACTTTAGGGCCAAATAAAAGCTCAGGTTTGTCGTCAGTTATATTCAAGGTGTCAGCCTTGTTCTCTAGGTCAAATACTTTGAAAATTTGAGATCTATACCTATCAATAGTTACTAGCTCTGTAAGGGGTATGGTAATTTTTATTTTAGAAATTTCCCCTTCGAAGCTAAAAGGAATAGGTAGTTTGGGCAGATTTGTTTCAGCTTTCTCAGACATAACCCTTTCTATGTTCTTAATTTGCTGACTTTGTCTTGGGACTTATTTTGATATAGTCAACTTTGGGGTTTCTGTAGAGGTACTAGGAATATCTGAGCTGATACTTGTCTGAATGACCTTACCTTTGTTTTGGTCAGTTTTTTGGGCTCTAATTTTGCTTTTATCCATGGTCTCATTTAGGACTTTATTAGAGGTTTTGGTATAGTCAGGGCTATTCTTTTTGGAATAGTTTTGGTTCTTTTTGCTTCTAAGATTATACTGCCGATGCGCTTCTATTATGGCATTTTGAAATTCTAAGGCAGGATCGTTGAGATCTTCATAGTTGGTCTCATCCTGGTTAGGAGAACATAGCTCTTGTTCTTCTGCAGTGAGGTATACCTCGCTTTCACTATCAGACCCTACGAGATTTAGATGACTTTCATCAAGAGGTTCTGAGTCCCTATCATCTTCTTCTACATAGTTTTCATTGAATGGTGGCCTGATCTGTTGGTCGTTATCTCTTGGTCTGTTTTGGGGCTGTTCCCTCCTAAAGTTTTGGTTTCGGTTTCTGATTGGAGGGTTTGGCTGGTTGTCCTTAACAGGAGCTTTTTCATTGATTTTTTCCCACATTTTAGCCATGGATTTGACTAAGTCATCTATTCTGGGATCTAGGGAAGGTGACGAAGTGGAGACCTCATCTCTATAAGTGACCTTTCTTTCTGATCTAGTTCTAGCTCTTTTTTCAGCTAAGTTGGCATCTGCTTTTATGGCTATTTGTTGCATTTCTTCCAAGGTGGGGGGATCCTTATCTCTCAAATGATATGTCATGTCCGGATCAAAACCCTCAGGAAATTTTGCCAAAGCTAAACCAAGTGGAGGTTTGAAATGAGGTGGAAGGGAGTTATATACACTGTTGAACCTAGTACAGTAAGCTTGGACACTTTCACCATTTTCCCGTTTTAGGCTGTTATATTCTGACAGGATTTGAATGGGATTTCTTCGGATTTCCCACCGGTTTCTGAAAACTTGATGTAGTTCTGGGATATCATGGATACTATTTGGAGCTAAACTTTTGAACCATGCTTTGGGTTCACCACCAAGACTTTGGGCCAATATTCTCATTCGGACAGTCTCGTCTTGTACCTCTAGGTATTCATAAGCATCAGTCATTCTACTTATATGCTGTTGAGGTGTGGTGGTATCTTCTCCAGTAAAGTGTGGGATCTTGTCTTGATATTTGTTTGGGAGAGGAGCTAAAGGTGGTGGTAACACCAAAGGTGCGTACCAGGCTGCCATGATTGGAGCTAATGGATGATGCGCAAGATGAGGACTGGTAGGCTGAAATGAAGTGGTATGAACAGTGGTGGTTTGACCAGGTGTGGCGGATGAACTTGGACTAGTGATCTGGTTTTGAGCAGATCTGGGATGATAAGAGCCAAACTGATAGAGAAGCTGGAAATCAGGAGGAGTGTTGGGTGAAGCTTCTCTAATAAGACTCTGTGGTGGGCTTAGGGGTTCAAGATCGTCAAAGTCTATCCTACTATATGATTTGCTTCTGGGAAGAGTTTGTGATGGCTCTGGTTCCAAAGGTGAATCTAGTAGGCTAGTGCGATGTTTAGGTACAGATCTTGTTCTACGGATGAATTTACCAGAAGCTAGATGATCAGTTTCAGAAGCTTGCAGCAGAATCTTCTCTGGGTCATCTACTATGATAGGGGGATTTGGGTCTGGATGGGATCTGGTATTGATTCTTCGGGAAGCCAGATTTTAGATCCAGAGTTTAGAGAGAATGGTATTGGTGAATGTTCTGGATGGGTGATTTTTCTAAGGTTTTACTAAGGTGAAGGATGGTCAAAGTAACAGGATGGATTAGTGGAGTCGCCAGGTGAAAATGGGTTGTTTTTGTGAAGATAGCTATGGTCCACCACCAGTAACTAATCTGAGAATGTTTTTGGATTTTCTGAGTTTTATGTGCAGCCTATGGTTTGTTAAAGTATCCTAGACTTGTTTCAACACTTTGCTAGGGTGATGAGAACAAAAAGAGTTTACTCTAAATGGGTTTATGGACTGCTTGCTTGTCTATGGTATCTAAAGGACCAAAGGGTCTATAAGAGTTTGCTGGACTATTATGTACTCAATGTCTTACCATCTCCCGCTATGTTAGTGAGTGATGGGGAAGGTCTATCGGATGGAATTCTAAAATTTAGCAAGGTAGTAAGGCCTACTGGAGGCTAGTGGAGTCGCCAGGTGGATTTTTAGTTGTTTTGAGGTATATTTGTATGGTCCACCACCAGTACTTGACAAAAACCAATCTAAGGGAGTTTTTGTGGTTTTTTCTGAGTTTTATGTGCAGTCTAGGATGTAAGAGTGTCATAAACCTGATTCATCACTTTCCTAAGATGGTGAAGCAGAGAGTTTACACTAAATGATTCTAAAGGCTGATGGTTTAAGTTTAAAATTTGAAGGACTAAGGAGTCTATAAAAGTTTGCTAGACTATCATGAACTCAATATGTCCCACCGTGATCGCCATTATGTTAGAGTGGCGATGAGGTGGCTCACTGGTAGGTATTTTTGAAAATAAGGGACTTATAGAGTTCTAAGGTGTCCTTAGATTGTCAAAAACTCAAAGTCCCACCGTGATCGCCATTATGTTAGGGTGGCGATGAGGTGGCTAAATCGGATGGAATTCTAAAATTTGGCAAGGTAGTAAGGCCTACTGGAGGCTAGTGGAGTCGCCAGGTGGATTTTTAGTTGTTTTTGAGGTATATGTGTATGGTCCACCACCAATACTATCAAAAACCAATCTAAGGGAGTGTTTTGGGGTTTTTCTGAGTTTTATGTAGTCCTGAGGTTTGGAAGAGTTTCCTATAACTGACTCATCATTTTGCTAGGATGGTGAGACAACCAGATTCTACTCTTCTAAGTTTGACTGAGATTTTGAGAGTTCCTAAGGGATACCTAGGATGCTTTGACTCAAAGTCCCACCGTGATCACCATTATGTTAGAGTGCGGTGGGATAAGTCAATCAAACAGTATTCTTAAAAATAAGGGACTTCTAGAGTTCTAAGGTGTCCTTAGATTGTCACTAACTCAAAGTCCCACCGTGATCGCCATTATGTTAAGGTCCCGTGATTTGGCCGATTGGCTAGCCAAATGACGATGTAACATCAAACCAAGCTTTGGAGCCCAAGGACCTAGCCTTCCTGGACTCAGAGAGGGCTCTCTCTATAAGTGCAAAAGATGTCGGTGTGTTTACTTGCGATGTTCTAATATTAGGCTAGTTATGAAGTATGTTTTTGGTTTTTTGGTTTTTTAAGTTTGTGAGGGATGAAACTGATCAAATACATAAACTGGATAACAAGATGTAGATAAATTGGGCTATGGGGTCAATCAGGTCAAGGAATCTAATGAGGCGATGATGTAAAGCTGTTGTAGGGCCGATTTGATTCACAATAGAAGGGATCTCTGGGCAAAATGGAGTAAATGAACAATAAGTTGGTGAAAGACAAGGGATTTCAAGTGCAAACTAGTTAATAGCAGACATAAACATGTAATAGCAAGCCATTAATCATGCTAGGAATAACTATAAGCTAATCAATACATAGAAATCAAACATTCAACCCATACATAGAGGTATATGACCCTCTAACTTCGGGAAAAGGCTATCAGACTTTGGGGAAAACACATGAGACAAACTAACAACTCATGAACTATGCCGGAACGCCTAAACATAGTCTCTAAGTCATTGGGCACTTAGACAAATAAGTTTTCATAGTTTTAGGCAAAGGGCTAGATCGAAACTAGGCCTCCTTGGTTCAACAAAATGATCAACAAATCAGTCAAAGAGAAAGTTTTATGGACAGAAATATGGGCAGTTGATAGGTAGGTAGGGCAAACCATACATCCTGCTCAACATACATGGAACTGATGAATAAAACTTAGCAACAACACCTTAGGTTACTAAAGAGCAGCTAAGAATTCTTTAGCATAACTAAGGGAGAAGAAAACATCAAGCTATGAAGATTCAGGAATTTTGAGGTGCCTCCATGGGCATGTCTCAAAATCAATCTTTACCGATCTATAGCAGCAAGAAAAATGAAATATGAGTGAAAACTAGAAGACAAAACAACATTAAGAAGCACTATACCATTCTACCATGTCAAGGAATCCATCAACAAGCCTTCAACATTCCTCAAAAGCATCCAAGAGGCAATCCAAACATCATAACTCAAGTGTATTCTTCAAAGCTCATATGACCAATGCATTAATTCTTCTCTCAAGTTCAGCCTCTTATTTACAATGAGAAACATGGGATAAATAGGCTAGAAGGAGGAAAACCTCATGGAGCAACTAGCTATCCCATTGGCCAAGTCAAAATATCTAAACTTGCCCTTGAGGCTTTGCAAAGCCCAAGGCACAAAATATCTAATAAAATATCTAAAAAATTGCTAAAAACGGAAATTATATTGACTTTACATGATTTTCCCATGATAAAAATAGCCTAACGCACATTTGGGAAAAGCAGATTTTTGGAGTTCAAAAATTGCAAAAATACTTCATATTTATGCCTGAAAAAGGTCCCCTGACTTGCTGGATGCAAATGAAAGCCTTCCTGATGTCGAAATGAGGCTCATGATGGCTTGTTGGAAAGCTCTCTGTGTCTGCTTTCCAATGCAAGTGGAATCATCTCAATCTGATCTATGAAAGTCCCTCAAAACTGTACCTGTGTGCAAAAACCCAGAAAATAGCAGGCTGCTGATAGGGCGGGCATAATGTGCAAAATGAGGCTGTTTTTCGCCAATTTGAGGGGGCGAATGATCTTCAAATGCCCTGAAAATGGCTGGAGAGCTGCTCATGAAATTATGGAATCCATTGGCATCACCCTCCTCCCTTGACGACTCATCAAACTGAAATGGCGCATTTATGAGTTTTTGGCGAAAACCCCAAAAATGCCAAAAAACAAAAAGTTTTCGAAACAGGCCCAAAATTGGCATGCATGACCCTCAAGGGTTCATAGAAACATGCTCCGAAGCTGAAGCTAAAATATCGAGGGCTGATGTGCTTTTTGCTTCTTTCCGTGCTAGGCGCCTCTCCTTCAATTTCTTCAATTTTTCTTGTGCCACCTTCAATTTGCGCCTGGCGAATTGGTTTAGCTTCTGAAAGTGAAGAGTTCTCTTTCTCTGTAGCTCGAGATCCCTGTTTGCCTTCTCAAGCTTGGTCTCCAAATGCTGGTTAGCCCTCTCAAGCCAAGCTTCCTTGTTTTCCTCAATTTCCCGCTCAAAGAGGGTAGTGAGAGGAAAAGCTTCGAATTGAGCTTGTTCTTCAGCCTTTTGTTTCTCCAGGGCTCTCCTAAGCCCGATGGTTCTAGGCCTCTTTCGCCTAGGCTGGTCCTCCTCTTCTTCATCATCAAATTCGCCAATAAGCTCTTCAATTCTTACTTGCGCCTTTTCTGCCTCCTTTTTGTACTTGATGGCCCTTGCCTCATGAATGGCCGCATGAAATTTCATTTGTTTGTTCTCAACCTCCAAGAAATGATTGAAATTCCTTGCCCTTTGGAGATCTTCTTGTAACACCTCAATTTGCCCTTCTTTGTGAATGAGGAGATTTTCAAGGATGCGTGCCTCATTGTCGCTGTCATCGCTTGGGATAGGGATGACAGCTGATTTACCTCCATGCTTGGCGCTTTCTCCAACTGTACTTTTGCCTTTGAAGGCCAATCTAGCGCTCTTTCTCCTTGGTAAGCTAGGAGTTGTCTTTTTGGGCAATTTCCCCTTCCTAGGGACAGTTTTGGTCACCATTGAGGAGACAGCTTCAGCTTGCTGTCTTTCCTCAACATCTTGTCCAGCTTGTGGCTCAAAAGATGCTTCAATTGCTTGCTCAAGCTGCTCTTCAACCTCTGTCTGCTGCTGTTCCTCTTCCTGAATTTGATGTTGTTCATCAACCTCTAGCTGCTGTCCAATGATATCCAACTGCTGCTGTCCCTCAAAATCTGGCTGCTGCTGCTCATCATCCTCCTTTTCTCCCTGTGGCTCACTGCCCTCTCCTTCTCCTTGTTTACTTGGCTGCCCAGTGATCATCTTGAGCTTTTTAGGGGTAGGCCTACTAGATAAAGGCACTGGGCGATGGACAGGCTGAGTAGGAGACACATGAACAGGAGGGACAGTGGCGAAATCGGCATGGCTAATGAATGAATCCCATGAAACCCCTTTTTTCTCCAGCTGGTGTAAGAAGATGATTTTGATCAAGGAATGATGAAAGAGAGAAGGGATTTGCTGAGGTGGAGCTTTCTTTTGGACAGTAGCTGCCATTTTCTCTATGCTTTTGGACAAAAAGTATGGAAGGTTTAAATGCCTGCTCCTGGTAAAATGCATCAACAAGCGAACATGATAGGCAAAAATTTGGCTAAACCTCCCTTCACAAGTGAAATATCTCATTATGGCCTTCATCAGTGGAGCATAACTGTCAAGAAGATAGGAGAAAGGAAAAATAGCAGTAATGGTCTCCCTATGTTCCGGCTTGATGAAAGGTTTATAGTCCTCCAAATCAAGATGCGCTTGTTTAAACCACTTTTCACCATGATACGGGATCTTGGTAGCTTTGGATACATACCTTGGAGAGATTTTGAAGTCAAGACCTGCAAGCTAGAAGTGTTTGTCCTTGAACCTCAAAGCGCACAAATGTGTAAGTGGCGAAAAACTCTTGACTTCCTCTATCCTTTGACAGAAATCAAGACAACCTACTTCATGGAAATTAAAAAGCACTGAGGGATGAGCATTGATTTCTTCTATGGAGATAGGTTCATATCTCTTATGTTGTCCACCTTTGTGATCTCGTTTTGGAGGCATCCTGACTTTGAAACAAGCTTTGGAAGAGGCAAATTGCCTTCACTATATGAGAAATGCTCTGCTGGTTTGAAACAGGTCACCATATTGTTTGGACAGATATGGTCACTGTGGTTTGGATGAAATGCAACAACGCTTCCTTGAATAAGCTCCTCTGCACTTATTAACCACAGTCCTTTCAAATCTGGATACACTTCAGCTATGTAACCTTCTTATCAATGGTACTATGTGTGAGAAACTACTTTGTAGATCTTCTGTGCACAGTCTTGAACAATCACCCCCCTTATGACTTTGCTAGAGGCCTGCTTACATTTGTATTTGTGTCTTTGAAACCAAAATTCAAAAATAATAACTCTGCTCTTTAGGTCATTTATCTTGAAAAACACCTCTGTTAGCAGACTTGTACTTATACAAAGGAAAGAAAGAATACTCTTTATTTATGTGAAAAATTAGCCCACAAATGCTAAGGAAACATCTTTCACTCGTGACTTTGAGAAGTCAATCGCCACCTTTATACATCTGGCCTCAATGTAAACTTGATCATCAAATTAATGCCCAATCATCAACAACCCAGCCTTCTAGAAAATAGCCCCGTTTCGCCTTCAGAAAACTCTGTTTAACAATCTTCAGAATGATACAATGTAGTGCAATGTAAAAAGGCAGACTTAGTTTAGGTGTTGTGAGTTTAAAAGGTTCACCAACACATCTATACCCCTGTTTTAATATCAAATGCAAACACCAAGCACTCTGCCCTTTAGACAGTGGCCATTTTCACTTGTGAAGTTTTGAGAAAATCAACACCACTTTGGTACTTCTGCCCTTAATGTCAACATCTAGCCATCAACAATCTCTGTCCTTTACTATGCTGTCATCTTTGGAAGCTCTCTGTCAATAAGTCTTCAACCTGTACCTCTGTCTTAATCTTAACTTTACACACCAATAACTTTGCCTTTTACTGTGCTGTTACCTTTGGAAGTTCTCTGTCAACCAACCTTCAGTAGTGAAATACAGTGAAATAGGGGCAGATCTCTAGAAGAGGCTTGCTGTGATAAGTGTTTTGGTACCCTGTTCTTGAGAAATGACCTTCCCTCGAAACATATCACAACCACAGTTCTTCAAAATGACACCATTTAGTGGAAGAAAAGCAGAGCTATGCTAGGTGATATATCAATGCACTATGGTTTTTAGAAAACACCCTCTTTTGCTTGTGATTTTAAGGGAGCCACCTAAATACTTGTACCCCTGCTTTAATATCAAATTTCACACACGAACAAACTGTTCTTCAGAAAAAGGCTCCTTTCTTTGTGAAGTGTTAAGAGAACAAGAAAAACTGCCTTTGTACCTCTGCCTTCCAAGTTCAGATTCGACCACCAATAAACCTTGCTCTCTAGAAAAATGGCCCTATCCACCCTTAGGAATTCTCTGTCAATAAATTTACAGCAGTGAAATCTAGTGAAATAGGAGGGGCAGTTTGTTACAAGGAGTGTTTGTAAGATAGGCAACAGTCATTCTGCTATTGAAAACTCTGCTGTTAATAGATACAATGATTTTGAAAATGATACAACGGGTTCTCAGTCATAAAACCTCGTATTTCAATCACTTCATCTCACTGTGCAAGAAACTGCCTTTGTTTTTTTGTGTTTAGAAAAATAGCAAGGTACGAGATTTTCAAACAGTTTTATCACTTATCAAAACCTTGCACACGATGGGAGCTCATGAAAATACCTCGACCTTGATGGATTGCCCATTTGAAAGGTGCAAGAAACCCTGGACAGCTTGAAAAAGGGGCGCGGCAACCTCTGGAGAAAACCCGTCGCGCCAGAGGAAGGTGTCGGGTGGACTTGTCGTGTGGTCGGGCGGCCACCTACAGGCACGTCGCGCCCGCCTACAGGCACGTCGCGCCGATGTTGAAGCCCCGTGTATTTTGCTTCCCAGGCCCGTCGCGCCAAATTCCAGGCCCGTCGCGCCGGCTTAAAATAGTGCAGAAAACCTCAATTCGCTTGAAAACACGTTGTGATGCTTGGGAGCTGTGGCAATTGGGTTTTTTTTTTATTTCAAAGTGATTTACTACTCCTTTATCTCATTTCTTCGACACTCCTTCAACGGCTATATTCAAAAAATAAAGACCCTATGGCTATTTTGAACATAGTGAAGCTGTTCGTTCAAACAGTGGCAATTCATTACATGATACAAAAAAGTGTTTGCATCAAGTTGTTTTTTTTAAACAGTGATAGTTCATCATATTTGCCTTGCCTATTCGTGAAGTCACGTACCTGTTCTCATAAGAGAGACATTTCAAAACCTCGACTTTGTCCCTCTTTTTGGCATTTTAGGTGACAATGTTAACAAAGAAAAGGTCATTCAAAAACTGTCAAAGGTGTTTGAAAGCTGCCTTACCACTTACAGGAGACCACTGGTGCCTTTGCAATCAGTTTAACAATCTTGGTCCTTAGGTGATTTACAGGTTTCCTTCTGGACTGTAAGTGTCTTCTACTAGCTTTTTCTTTTTATAACATGGTCTTCTACTTCACAACTCACTGTGCCACATCCCTGTCACTGATTTTGCTATACTGTATCTTTGTGCTGAAACTGTCCTTTAGGATGATGACCATTGTGTCTGTTTTAGGGAATATAAACAGTGATAGTTCATCAAAAACAAATTCCTTCTGCCTAATCATAAGATCATATACCCATTCGCCTCCTCTTTTGAAAATACAAACTTGTAAAATATGAAAACAGGGCTTTTGGGCACACAATCTTTATTCTGTTCTGATCAGTATATTAAACCCATTTTAGTCAATAGCACCCTTGGCACCAATAGCATACAATATGTTCAATATTTTCTCCTCTCTACTGGATGGACTGTTGACAGATAGCTTTTTTGAAGAGGGAGATCAATACATTTATATCATAGACAGTAACACTTTCCTTTATTCAATTTCTTTGTGTCTTTTCCCTGCACTTTTTGGACTCACCAACTTTCAACAGCCTGCAATGATTTTGGCCATCTGCTTATATATGGAGGAGGCTCTTCATCAGGTAAAGTATCAGAAGGCCCCTTTTACTACTATGTCAGACACAACCTTTCTCTGAATGTGGTGGTAAGTAAATAATTTGAACAACATCAATCTAGGCATCACTATTTGTAAGCATCACTGTGTTTTTTGAAGGAAACCTAGCCACAGTGACACTGTTCTAAGGTTGCTGAGATATTTGTCACTTGGATTGTTCATCTCATGACCTGTTATATTGACAAAAACTCTTTGTGATTATGAAGGTCAGTGCTTTCTTGAAAAACCAAGACCTTTCTCCTGCTTGTGTAATGGCATCGGTTAACATCTGTTCTATTTGATCTTGTGGGCAGACAGGGTCCTTATGCTTTGGAATGTTCACTGATGAAAGGCCTTCTAAGGTTCCAATCATTCACCTGACTTGAAAGTTTCAGATGATCTCTTTTATCAAATCAGACTCTCCTTTCTTTTGAGCCAGCATATTTCAAGCTCCATTCCTGTTATAATCATTAATTACCTTCATGAAACCTGAAAATACTGTTTCATTGTTTCAGTGGAGGCAAACCTGGACTTTTGCAACCTTCTGAGTCAATCACTGGCCTGCGCCCTCTGCTTATGTATGAAGGAGGCGCGCTAACCCTCTGCTTGTAAATGAAGGAGGTTCTGGGCCTTGACAATTTACCATTTAGCTGAGACGGTGGCGACCCTTTCTTTCTGTGATTTTCATGTTGGAAAGAGCTGTAAGGTCCTGATGAGTGACCTTTGTTTTGCAGCTTCATCTCAGGCTCATAATACACTTAGAAGCAGCTGTTCCTCTAACTGTAAACTCAAACATTTACTCCATGATATGAAATATATTTCCTGTCTTTGTAGAACCATAGAACACAGTGAAAAACCTACTAGTCAGCTTGGGAATGGGCTTCATGCAGTGCTGAGACCTAGGGAATATGAGTGGCGTGACTTAAGGCTGTTTGTCAACTTCATTTGCAAATTAAGGAATCAGTCATGGTAGGTCTGCTGCAGATGGGGGCTTTTTTTTTTTGGCTTTTTGATGATTGCCAAAGGTGAAATGTCCTAAACGCCACTTCCTAACATAGGGTAGACTTCTGAAACAGATGTGGATTTGCCTTTTAAGGCTGATGGGCAGGTTAATAAGGCTGAGGTTAGATAGGATTGTTGACAAGGAGGTTGTGGTTTTGCTAGGGGTGGACTGAATAGGTAGAAAGGCGAAAAAAAAAGTTTTGGGAGGGTTTTCTGGATGACATATTGACATAAGGAAATCAGTTTCTAGAAAACTTAGCTGAAGATATAGTCATCACTAACATGTAAAAAATACTGATGGCTAACAGGACATTACAAAATCTCCTGGTGATTCTAGACACAATAATTTCAATAAACCAACCTAAATTCATCTTAACTTAGCAAAAGGGATCAAATCTCTTGAGATGGAAACTTCTTTTAAAGTGAAAAGAGATTTGATCCCTCTTGGGACTTGGTAGATCTGGAATTAAGATGGATCTAGCATGGTTTAATTATTAATTATCATTATAATTATATATATAGTTATTAATATTATGTTTTTTTATTTTATTTTATTTTATTTTGACCAAGTCAAAATATTAAATAGGACATTACAACATCTCTACCATACTCGGTTAGAGAATTTTATATTTTTAATTTTAATTTTATTTTGTTTTATTTTGATCCAGTCAAATGTTAAACAATACATTACAAAGTTTCTACCATATTGGGTTAGAGAGTGCCTCTTCCACACAATAAGTAAAACACATACACATGAGCTCCATAAATGTAGGATCATGTTACATAAAAATTCTAATTTTTTTTCTTGACTTAGCATGGTACATATAAAAAAAGATGGATGCATTTTTTTTATTATTAAAAAATTAACATTCATTTCCTGAGAAAAATTTTGAACATTCTTTTTATTGTAAAAGAAAATTGACTAATAATTAATAAAAATTAAAAAATAATGAAAAAAGTTGAACACTCTTTTTTACTATAAAGGAAAAATGAATAATAATTTTAAAAAACTCATAAAAATAACAATAAGTACAATATTTTATGGAAATTCTTTTTACCCTTCCAATGAAAAAATCTAATAGAATTTCCATTTCAATATTAATTTTCATTTGCATGGAAACAAATTTTCATATTTTATGGAAATTCTCTTTACCCTTCCAATGAAAAAATCTAATATAATTTCCATTTCAATATTGATTTTTTTTTTTGTTATATTACTTTCATTTACATAAAAAATAATTTTCATATTTTATGGAAATTCTCTTTGCCCTTCAAATGAAAAAATCAATATAATTTCCATTTCAATATTGAAAACTAATTTTTAATATTTATTTCCATTTGCATGGAAAATATTTGTTTACCCTTATTTGAGAAGCTAAAAGGATTTTGATGGACAATGACAACTTTAATTTTGATTACTCTTTCCACTTTTACACCCCTTTTAAATAAATAACGTGCTTCAACCTTTACACCCCTTCTAAATAAACAACCTTATTTTCACAAAAATAAACATCTTTTCTTTAACCTTCTAAATAAATAACCTCATTGAACCCTTACACCTATTCTAAATAAACAACCTCACTTTCTAAATAGCTTAATAACTAACCTCATTTTCCCTAACAATCTATTCAATCATTATATTTTTTTTTACACCCCTTATAAATAAATAACCTCATTTTCTCAATATCTAATAATATACTTTAACATTAAAAACAAAAACAAAATTAACAATCTTACACTTTCCAAATTTATAAAAATACTTTTGTATAAGAAGCATAGACCATGATCTTTCAACTTTACAACTCATTTTTACATTCTCTATTACCATAACCTACATTGACACTCCCAAAGAATCCCCATTGACATAACCAAAGAAAACTTTCAATACTGCACCTTCCAAAAAGACTGCAAAGACTTTGAAAATTGAATATGCCTATTTTTGAACATTTGATAAGATGATGCACTCCATTTAGCTTAAACCATTTATTCTAAACTCACAATCCAGCTGATAAACTAAAATCATTCACACATTTTCAATATTCACAGGAAATAAATTTTGCTCAGAATGTTTTGCAACACACAAAAAAGTCAATAGAGCCAATTACACAGTGATATGAAATTTGCTGTGTTCTGTTCAAACTTGGAAGATGGGCGCACGAAGTTTCATGAAAAAACAAATTAACACACCCAAATAAATGGGTTCTGGAAAGTACCTGTCCAATAGCTTGCTTAACAGACTTAGTATATCTATGGTGATAACATCACTTGGGCTCTATGGAGGGGTTCCCAGCGAATCCGCCACTGTAATCAAAGGGAGGGGAAGAAGTTACGGACTCATCAGGATAATTGTAAGGATGGTAAGCTTTCTGTAGAAAAGGTGTTGGAGACTCATGCTCCTCTGTCTCTGTTGGCATCATGTCGTCTGGTCCTCCCACAGATTCTACGATCAACTCCACCTCCTTCACCACATCGCTCATTTTAGGACGCTTCACAGGCGAATCCTCAACGCAGCGCAGCGATATTCTTACGAACCTTTCAAAAACTGTATCAGAAATTGGAGAATCTCTGAGAAAGGGATCGAGTATTTGGCGTCGAACTGCATTTATTCCACCACTATCCATTGCAGTCTTCACATCTTGAACCAGATATTTCCCTCGCTCAACTAGAGGCTGCCGAGATGAAAGGATTTCCATTAAAACCACGCCAAAGCTGTATACGTCACTCTTCTGGGTCAGCTGATGCGACATGAAATATTCCGGATCTAGGTATCCCTGCCCCAAGTCAGTATTGTTAATAAAATTTTGAATAAAATTGACTATAAAAAATCTTTGGAAAAAAGTCATCACTTCTCTTAGTTAGAGTTAAATTATGAACAATCATCTATTTATTATACATGTCGGTTGGAGGTTTTTTCGGTGTATAGTTTTAAGTCTAATTTGCTCTCGGCAAGGACACAAGTTTAAGTTAACTTCTTACCATCTGAGTGTCTTAAAGTTTTTTAGGTGTTGAATTTAAAGATACAATCAAAAATTGATTTTAAACAATAAAGATTAAGATTTAACCTACAAAAATTTGAGCCTAAATTTTCAAAACTTATAAGAGTAGAGAATGCTTAATTAAT
Source organism: Pinus albicaulis (assembly GCA_034641835.2). Classification (NCBI taxonomy): domain Eukaryota; kingdom Viridiplantae; phylum Streptophyta; class Pinopsida; order Pinales; family Pinaceae; genus Pinus; species Pinus albicaulis. Next base: position 1,756,448,386 of record CM076580.1, read on the forward strand.
AAAATCTTCAATTAGATAATAGTAATTTAATTTAGAAATAATTTAAAAACAAAAATAATTTTATTTTAATATTATAGTTGGTTAGAGATTAAATTATAACTTGAAATTTTTTGATTGAAAGATAAGAAATCCATCTTTGCATAGTGGTACATATATATTTTATTTATGAAATAAATTGATTTAAGGATTAAAGTTAAAAAGGCTAAATTGAAGGCACCATAGGAATCGAATGTAACAGAAGAGTATGGCCAGCCAATGGAAATAGAACAAAACAGAGAGGAATTAAGTTCAGAGGAAGTTGTTTTAAAACGACTCCTGGAAGAATGGAGGAATCTTGATGCTCGCTTCATCCCAGATGATCAGAAGAAGCTGTATAAGGAAACATTTTAGCAATAATTGACATCCCAATCTCATAAACAAATAATTTTCTTAGAGAAGACTCCCTCTGAGGAACACAACACCCAACCTAAAGGAGGAAAAAACAAAGGGCAGAAGAACCTACAAGAATCGATCCAAATGGTAGGTGAAATACTGTTAACAATGGTATTCCAACAACTCCCTAAAGTTCATCAATGAAAGTGATCTTCTGGAATATAAGAGTTCTAAATAGAAAAGGAAAATAGAGATATCTAACAGACAGATTACGATTAGAAAAGCCTCAATTAATGTTGATACAGGAAATGAAAGTCTCTAGTAAAAAGTTAGAAGATATCCTTAAGTCATCCAAACCTCATTATGAAGTAATGGCGATAGATTCACGCAACAGTGCTGGGGGAATAGTCGTCTTATGGAATCCTACAAAGATTATGGCAGAACACTGGATTGGGTTGCCACATATTCTTACAAGACTTTTTAGACAAATTGGAACGAAGGAAAAAATCAAAATTTCCTCTGTCTATGGGCCTCACATTCCAAGAGAGAGAGAGAAATTTCTGAACAGTATAAGAACACTTACTAATATGCATACCTAGAAATATTGGTTGCTGGGAGGGGATTTTAATATGATTATGAATCTGACAGAAAAGAAAGGAGGAACAAGGAGAGCGAAGCCGAAAATGGAACTATTTAGGGATCTAATCACGGACTTAAGCCCTGTGGATATCCCTACTGTGAACGGTAAGTATACTTGGAATAACAGAAGAGGAGAAACTCATCAGGTGGCCTCAAGATTGGACATATTCCTAGCCTCAAAAGCTCTTGTGAGTACAGAAGTGTTTTATGAAGCAACTATCCTACCCACCTTGGTGTCAAATCACTGGACGATCAGCATGGAAGTTGACATGAAAGAATGTCAAAAGTTTTTGGCTGAGGGATCCAAACTTTATGGAAAAATCCAAAGGGTGGTGGGAAGCAAGTCAAATATAGGGCCAAAACAGGATGCACTCTTTTCAACTTTCGTTGAAAAATCTAAAGCAAAAGATCAAAAAATGGAATAAAAATGAGTTTGGAAACATTCAACAGGATAAGGAAAGACTGTAGGGAGAAATGAAGCAAGTACATCAACAAATGATTTCAAATGGAAGGACTGAGGATCTGGTCCTACAAGAAGGAAACATTCTAAGTAAACTAGAAGAATGCAGGAAGCAAGTGGAAATATTATGGAAGCAAAAATCTCGTGTTCAATGGGTCAAAGAAGTGGATAAAAATACAAATTTCTTTCATAAGGCAATGATCCAGAGAAGACAACACAATGAAATATTTTCCTTAAAAGACTTGGTAGGAAATCGAGTTCTAGAGGATAATGAGATGGAAACTATGTTAGTGAATCATTTCAATGATATACTCACTGAACCTGATCAAAATAGATCAGAAGCTATTGAACACATCACTAAAAATAGATCAGAAACTTTACCCACAATTGTCAGCAGGGATCAGAACTTTGCTCTCCCTGGGGAAATTACTTTTGAAGAGGTTGAAGAGGTAGTTAGAAATCTGCCTAAAAATAAAGCCCCTGGGCTTGATGGATTTACAGTGGAATTCTACCAAGTTGCTCGAGATTTCATGGGAAAATAACTATGGGAATTACTTGAGGAGTCTCGGCGCTCACGAAAAGTCTATCCGGACCTAAACTCCACCCTTGTCTCCTTAATCCCTAAATAGGAAAAAACGGATGTTCCGGTAGGATTCAGGCCTATTTCCTTATGTAATGTCATTTATAAGATCTTATTGACTATCATGGTTAATAGGTTGAAACCTATCCTCCCGGCCCTTATTTCTCCTGAGCAGACTGATTCTGTGAAAGGCAAACAAATCTTGGATGTTATAGTCACGACGCACGAAGATATTCACTCTCTTTGAACCCTCAAAGCTAAAGGTATGTTGATAAAACTTGATCTCTCAAAAGATTATGATTGTCTAAGCTAGTCTTATCTTAAAGAAGTGCTCCAAGCCTTTGGCTTTGATAGAAAATGGATTCTCTGGATATTGTCTTTCATTTCTTCCCCTAACTTTTCAATCCTGCGCAATAGTATTCCTTCGAATCCTTTCAATGTCACTTGGGGACTTCGACAAGGAGACCCCCTATCACCTTTTCTTTTTATTATTGCAGCTGAAGGCCTTGGCAGTCACATTAAATGTAAGATTAATGGAGGTCAGTTGAAGGGGCTAAACCTTTGGGGGTCAGATCTAGCCCTTTCCCATCAGCAGTTTGTGGACGGCATTATGCTTTTCTGTCAATCTACTTTGAATGAGTTTAAGGCCATTTTATATGTTCTCAAAGACTTCATGGAAGCCTCTGGAACTGTCATAAACAATGACAAATCCAATGTCTATTTTTTTAATACTGATATAGTTTCTCAGAGATTTCTATCTCATACTTTGGGCTTTAATTTATGTTCTCTCCCTATGAGGTATTTAGGAATTCCTCTCAACCTTAATTCCCTTAGGGTTTTAGGATGGAAATATCTCCTTAACGGTATTTAGGGTCATCTCAGCTGGAATTTAGCAGCGATAAACAAAGATCTCGTTTGAGAGCATAGCTTCTGGGAAATTAGAGGAGGGAACACAACCCTATTTTGGGAAGACTCCTAGCAGCAATGGGAAAAATTATTCAGTCAACTAGACTTAGGAGAGATCTTCCATTTTACCAGTATGCCAAACATAAGGTCTATAGAAAATTTCTGGAGTGCGGAGACTGAGGTGCGATGGATAAAATGGAAAGGTAAGGAACATTGGCCAAATGCCCCTGAAACTCATCAATGGAATAATTATGAAAAAGAACTGAAAACTAGAAAATTGATTTCAGCAAATGGAGAAGATATTTTGAGATGGAGATATCGTACTAAAGGAATGTTCACAATACAAGAAGGCTATTATATCAAATCTAATAATCTACATAGTATAATTGTACCTCTTTGGAAAAAAATTTGGGCAGCTAAACATTGGCCGAAAATAAAAAAATTTCTCTGGCTTGTCAGTCATAGTAAAATCCTTACTTGGGACCAGTTACAGAAAAAAGGGATGCATGGCCCCTCGCAATGCATAATGTGTAGCAAGCATAACGAAAGTATTGAGCACCTGATGAATACCTATGAACTAGCCGAAACACTCTGGTTGAACATCTCCATGGTCTTCTAACAAACCGACAGGGACAATACAAGCATCAAGCAGACTGTTGAAACTTGGAGAAAAGGGGGATATTCCAGTGAAGTCCTTAACAGAGCTTGGAGGTTATCTACGTGGTTTATTCTATGGGCTATATGGAAAGAAAAGAACAACAGAATATTTTAGGAATGAGATTGGATAGAAAGAACAAATCTGGCAGGTGATCTTGGAAAATATTCAAGACACCATCCTAGCTGAGAAGAGGGATGAAGAAGACTAGAAAAAAAAATGAGAATGAGGCTCGCATCCTTTCCATTCTTAACCTAAAACCTTGTGGAAAAAGAAACAACCAACACGAAACCCACTGGACAAGTTTCAAGTGCCTCAACAAGGTTTTTGAAACTCAACTATGATGGGGCCTCTAAAGGTAACCCAGGACAGGCAAGAGAAGGCAGTATATGCCGAAATTCGCAGGGCTCAGTTTGCAGAATATACGCGATGGAACTAGGGTTTGACACTAACAACGAAGCTGAATTAATGGCAGTCAAACAAGGGTTGCAAATAACAGTAAGGGAAAGATACCACAAAATCATAGTTGAAGGGGACTCGGCTAGGGTAACGTGGGTTTTATAGAAGCTGCAACAGGGGACCCGATGGGAAAAAATAAGTCAAATCTGGAGGACGGCACACCTAATACATGAAGTCAGTTTGAACATCTAGGACATAGGTTACCTTATTCCATCGCATGTCCGCAGAGCAGGGAATGAGGCAGCGGACTACCTAGAAAATTGGGGATGTAATAATGTGGGACGACATCTAGATATTAACCAGACATACATGGTTTGAGATGCAGAACTACAACCTCTTTAGATAATCATTCATAGAGACAATGAGAGTGCTAGGGATCCTCGATCGAGGTGCCACGCGGGAGAAGGGAGTCGCGATGCAGAACTACAACCTCTTCAGAAAACTGTTGATAGAGATATTGAGTTTTCTCGAGATCTCCTATCAGGGCACCATATGGGATAAGGGAGACGTGAGGTTGCACGCAGTGGTATGTACCACATGGACACTCAAAGATAAAATATGGCAGACGCTCGGAGGTGCAGTGCCATCACACGCAGGATATAATGACTACCGAAGATTATGGTGGAGGCCAACTAACCCTGTTAGAGGAAATTGGGAAAGAATGTCGGTGTGTGAAGGGGTTTATGAAATCAGCTGAAAGGAAGGGAGATATATTTTTGCGGCTGAATTCTAAAGAAGGAGGTGTAGTGCGGAAGAATGCTAGAGCTCTGCGTCCTCATCTAGACACCTGGTACATGGTATATCTCCTTAATATGTATGTCGAGGTCTGCTTAATCACTGGTCTGTTCTGTTACACAATAATTGTCCGTGACGAGATGTTTATGTTCTTGTTCAATTGGAATTCTACAATTTATGGTTAGGTTTTCGAAGGAGACTATAAAAACTCTTTGGGTTTGGATGGAACTCACCACTACAGTCAATTTTCAAATTATGTTTATAGTTATTGCTCAAATCGTGGTTATTATGTCTGCATAGCCTTGACTCAGGGGGAGTTAGGTTTATTTTCTTTTCAGCCTCTCTGTTCAATTCATTTGTATACTATTTCTGCGGTTCTTGGCTCAAGGGCCTCTACTGTTAATCCAACGCTTCAATTTCCCTGCCACTCTGGTCTTCAGTCTTCTAGTAACCGAACATTGTATGTAAAGACAAGGAGTCGGCCCTAGTGTCACATAATTATGAGTTACAATGCATGGCTAAAATTGACTACCCTACTAATGGTGCTCCTCGTAATTCTGTCTTTCTGCCTGCTCTACATCAATTTTTTTGTTATATGACAGGTTCTCTGTTGGTGTTGTGGATGAATCTCTGTGTCCTAAGGTTTCAGTATAGTCTCAATAGTTTAAATTCTGATTATAGAGATTGCAGGTTGGTTTATAGGGACATCTGGGTGTCTAGGTTGAAATCTTGTCCTCATTGTTTGTGGGTCTATAACCTCAGGGTGTTGAGGTATTTCAATTTTCCTCTTCATCTGTTGGAGTTTAAGTGTCGATGTCTCGCCATGCACTCCTATTCCTATCATAATAATGCTTCCAATTCCACCACCCTGAGAAGGGAGAACGTGGATGTCTATTACTTTACTGAGTACCAGGATGTAACGCCTGGTAGTGTGGGTCCTTTTCACTGTTCTTTACATAAAGAAGTTATTTACTTTATGTTGCGATACACAAGCCTCTATAAATTATCTACAAGTGTTGCTCAACCACTAGCTAAGGATTTTCTACAGCACTGTCAGTGGTCTCAATGGTTGGTACTTTTACATACAAATATGGTTAAAGGACAAACGGCCAAGAAAGAGGCCAAGGACAAGGGGAAACAGAAACAAACTAAGTCTACTGTGAGGCCTAGTAAGAGAGGAAGAAAATCAAGCAAAGAGGTGATGGAAAACCTCTTCGATTCTTATTCTGCTAGTACTCCTCCACAGGTTCGGAATCTTATCGCTTGATGGGAGAGAGACTGCAACACAAAAGAGAAAGGTGAAATCCAAGAGGAAGCAATGGATTTCCTCAAAAACCCTGGTAACAAGAAGTAGATTGTCTCTATTTCACCGGTCTATCCATACATATTGGACACTTAAATGCGTGTTCTGGCCAAAACAATTATGATTATTTTAACATAGAAAATTAAATTAAAATTAACTTAGAAAAATATGATTATTTTAACATAGAAAAATTAACATAAAAAAATAAATTTATTTTAATTATCATTTTCTAAATAAAATTATCAAGTAGAAAAATTAACCACGCTTAAACTTCTTATTCCAAAATATTTCCAAAACCATTCAAAATAAAAGCTTCCAAAATATTTCCAAAACCATTCAAAATAAGAAATGGCTATTCAAATACTTTATAGCTGAAAAGCAAAGCAAGTATAAATAATTTGGAAGAGTGCTGAAACTCACCATAGTTCCTTTGACCTGAGTCGATACGTGAGCTCTACTCCCTGTGTCTTCACTAAGTTTGGAAATTCCGAAATCAGCTACTTTGGCAATCATATTGTCGTCCAACAAGATGTTGGTCGACTTCACGTCTCTGTGTATTATGGGGGGATCTGCATGCTCGTGAAGATATGCCAATCCCCTCGCTGACCCCAGCGCAATATTACACCTCTTCCACCAATCCAGACGATTTCGAGTTTCGCCTGTTAATTGAATAGACAAAACACTTTTGTAGAATTGCTGCCAATTTCTCCGCTGGTCTAATGAGCAACAGAAAGTAAAAAGGAGGACGAAACGGGAGCAGAAAATTACCAGACAAATTATCTCTAAGCGATCCGTTCGGCATGTACTCATAAACAAGCATTTGCTCGTAACCTTCTCCGAAACAAAATCCAATGAGTCCCACCAGATTCTTATGATGAACGCGAGACAGCAGTTCTAATTCCGTCTTAAATTCTGCGATACCTTGGTTTGACACTTTCTTCGCCCTTTTCACAGCCACCATCTGTCTGTCATCGGGCAATATTCCTTTATAAACCTGAGAGTCCATATGAAAGTGACATCAAATGAAAGTGACATCAATTCAGTGAGTGATGAGATATTCAGGATAACATTTCAAAATTAATATCTTTCCCTTTCAGTTATTTTTTTAGTTTTCACAAATTTCATATTAATTGAAATTGATAGAACTCACTTAAAATAAAAATTTCAATTTCTTAATTGATAAAACTCAATACAAAATATTACTAAATAAAATTACAGTTTTTTAATTGAAATTGATTGAGAATACAAAAATAAATAGACATAAATCTTATGGAAATATCTTCTTGAATGATCTTAGGATGTTAATAATAGCCATACTACTTTTAGCTTCTACTTGCATGCTTAATTGTTTCCTAAATTTAGACTCTACATGCAACACATGCAAAATACATGGGAGGTGTGTGAAGATTATAAGTAATTAACACTTTCCAACCTTCACTCTTAATTATAAATGCTATTATTTATCTTTGTTTACAATATTTAAAATTAATTTAAAAATTTGTTTTACTTTAGCATTCTAGTGCAACTTGTTCTCAACTTTACACTATACAAGCTCAGCAAGACCATTACTTTCAAGTTTTCAAATATTGATAGACCCAAGAATCTTGACATTTACTAAGGGAGTAGGTTCTCTAATTTTATAAATATTTAAATTATTTAATTAAATTCTAGAGAATGGATATGATTAGCTGGGTGAGAATCAACCTTGTCACCCATGAGAGATTACTATCTTAGGATCAGATTGAAAAGATATAGTATTTAAACTAATTTGGTTATTGTTCTAAGTTTTAATTAGTCATTGATTTTTTGTAAGCCTACCAGCATTAGTAATATATTATATTTCAAAACTTTAAATTTTCTTTGAAAATTTAGTTCACCCAAACTATAAACTCATGTCAATAATAACTTCATATATTTTCACTACCTTCACTTAATTAAACATTTCTAATCTAAAATTAATTTCAACCCTTCTTAGAAAATATTAGCACATCGACCCATTCTTGGGTGTATTGTTGCACATATGTTATCATTGATGTCAATTGTAGTGTCATTGATGTGAAAGTTCACCAACATGGCAGATTGTTGAATGTGTGCTGTCATTATGAATAGCATGTTGTCAAAATTGTAGTTTGAATATCATACCTTTGAAGACATTTCTTCTCTAGCTCCCTAGTACAAATGGAATGAAAGCTGTATGGTTGAATAGTTTGTTCTAAGAATTGTCCAACGGTACATGACACTTTTCCTAACTCCATAAGAATCAAGAGGAAAATGAAGTTAACATTTTTAGGTGGTCAATTGGATAGGTGACATGTGACATGTGACAAGTACTTGGACACATTATAGTAGTAGAGAATGACACGTGGAAATGTGCTAACCTAGAATATGACATGCTAATGACATAGCAGGGATGATGTGGCAAGAAAAAAAAATTAGAAAGTTATAATTTATTCTCACATTTTCGATGTGGTAGCTCCTAAAGTCTTAGGATTTGTGCCAGGGACTAGTTTGGCGGAAATTTTCTGTGTCTTTTAATTTTCCCAAGTAGGGATTGTACCAGATAATCTAGGCATCCAATGGTCCATGAGTGTAGGTAGCATATGCATGAGCTTGAAACTCAGATCTAGATTCAACTGAGGAGAAAGACTAGTCAATTTTCTAGTTGTCATGGTTTCGTATAGAAGTGATTGAATTGTATCTAGTCTCTGGTTCATCTGGGTCTCAAGAAGGTGTGTACTTAAGGAAGACCCAAATTCTTTGATATCAGAAGCTCATACTTTAAGACTATAGTCCTTTCAAGTGGTCCCTACACTTGGTCACATTTGATAATGTTGAAGCCCCTCGAGCTTGAGTAAAATGTAATCTGGTAAGTTAAATGGTTTTGGTATCTAGTAACTTGTCACATACATGTGGAATGAGACCTAATTTAATGGAATATATGCTTAAACAAGGTCATATATTGTGGTTTTATAAAATTAAAGTTAATCCCCTAAGGATCCAAGGAGCCATTAAAATAATTTTTATTAGGGTCCTCCAAGTTGGATTTCTAGCTGAGAAATAAAATAATATTCCAAGTTTTCTAGATCTTCCTCCATGGTGTGCCGACCCTGCTAAGATTTTGTTGTGCTAATGCAATAAAAATAAGCTAGAGAATTTTATAAGTTGTGTGAATTTTGGTCGATTAGTATTGTTGTTATAAGCAATCATGTGGCGGTTTTTCCGTGTGAAATGTGAAATAAGTATGAAAAATAAGTCATGGAAGATGTGTGAAGGTGTTCAATATGAGTACGATTAATAATGTGAAGTTAAAGTTGTTTTTCAGAACCATTGTTCGTATAATTTTTTTTTTTTTATGTTGTGTGAAAAGTGAGAAGGAATAGAGAAGTCGAACGAAGCTTTGAATGATGAAGAACAAAAGAAGCCCAAAAATGAAATATATGGAATACAATGTCTGAAAAAAAAATTGATACTCTATGTAGAATTGAAAGATACAAAATGGGAAGTGATCGGTAGAATAATAGGATAATCATACAAGAACTGTGATAAAACAAAGGTAAAGATATAAACAAGGTATCTAACAAGAATTTTAGGTTGGTGCTTTCATTTTTCAAGGGACTTATGTCACCTTCTAGTTGGTGCCAATAAAATATTTCTAGTTGGTTCTTGCATAGCTTAGGGGACTCGTGCCTCCTTCTAGTTGGTGCTAGTAAAAAATTTCATATTGGTGCCTACATTTCTCATGGGGCTAATGTCTCCTTCTAGTTGCTTCTAGTAAAACAATTCAAGGGGTTGGTGCCTTCTTATAGTTGGTGCTAGTAAATCAATGTAACAATGGGTTGGTGCCTATAAATCCTTAATAATAAAATAATTTTCATAAAAATATGGTGTATTTTAATGTTGTTGATGAATTGATATTATATATTTTTTGAGTCACTTTAATTGGGTAATATTGGCCATTATAGTGATTCACCTTCCCATCTTAGTATAATCATATTTCCAACATGTATCTTTGAATGGTGCTACCTCCATGAGATTGGATGCAACAATCTTGTTATATTGTATTGGTCTCCATCCATGACCCTTTTCCTATTTCGTATGAAATTTAGTTGAAACAAATTAAAAAACACAATTTCCTCGCATTATGACTTCTGAAACCCCCAAGGTTATTTCTTTTTAGCTTCCTTTCTGACGAATATCTCTTTAAGGTAATATGATTTATTGGATATGTAGAATGGCAGTTTAGAGTGCTCAATGATGACTCATTGATCAGGAGTTCATAAATTTTGTTCAAAATTCAAAGTTATAGGATTGGATTGAAACTAGGATGGTTGCGTAGATCTCCTCTTTGTGATTTCGATGTCACAAACGGTTCAAAAAATTGATGTCGTATGAGGAAGATATTGTGTTTTGAACGAATATGGCAGAATCCATCAACAAGTTTCTAAGTGAAAAACGAACGGATATGGAGATCAAGCTGCAAAAAGAAGGGGAGTAAAGAATGAATGGACAAGATTATATCACAGATCTGAAAGGAAATAGATCGACGGTTAGGATGACTTTGCAACTAAACCATATAATTTTCGATGCGAAGAAGAGTGAGTAGGTGAGGACCGTTAGATCAGACGCATATCAACGGTGGACAATGAGTCACGATGTCGCATTTCACAAATATTAATGGATATCGTTAAGATTTTGGAAGGTAAATTGGTTATGACGCGGTAAGATTTGAAATCTGCAATGCGACAAGGGAATGCCACGTGTTGGCATTGCGCATGAGTGCAGTTCGCAAGAGTTATGGTTTATTGATATTGGTAGAGTGGTAAAATTGCGAGTGAGCGATTGCGATGTGCTGTGATTGGTTGGCATGTTTTGGGACTCAAGAACCCTATTCTACATGTATGTAAATCTATTTAAGGATATGTGTGTTCTATTATAAAGAGCGTTGTTGGTTGCTTTGCATATGTATGTAAATAAACTCCGTAATTGTATTCCACTGTGTTCCAGTCAAGCCACTTGGTGCGTATGTGGCTACCACCATAACCGTAATATTTAATGTGCAGTTTAATAGGCAGAGTGGATAGGGGCGCAGAAAATTTGGCGGTTAGCACTAATTTAACTCCATTTAACTGGAGTTCTCCAGATTTAGCGGAGTTTTCCTAGGAGATATTGGGCAAAAGTGTAGGAGGCTCAATTTTGGACCATTCAGGGTGAATGAAAAGTCATTCTTGAGTAATTGGAGCATTCTGAAGCCATTGGTGTAGAGAAAATAGCCATTAGAGCACTATAACTACATGTAATAGCAAAATTTTGAGCATAATGAAAGATGGACAAGCCATTGGGAGCTGGACCAGCAGATGTAGCCCAGGAGAGGTGAACTGCTTCATCATGATTGCTATGTAAACTTCATGTGGTGACTTATTTCTCTGTTTTACATTACTTTTAAGTGTTATTTAGGCTTATTTTATGCTTATAACTCACTAAAGTTCATCTATAATTCATGGAAAAAATCCTTAATCCTTATGCAAACTAATGAACCAATTATGCACATGTTTTTAAAATTGAAAGACCCTTAGCACAACAAAACTAATACAGTCATTTCAGATCAAATGGTATCAGAGCTAGAGTTTTTCTTTGGTGTTTCTTATTGCAAAGAATTGTTTAACTGTTTGATGCTTACAAGGCTCAAGCTCAAAAGGGGAGAAGACAAAAATGGTGGAATCAGGAGGGTCTCAAAAGGAGCCAAGAAAAGGAGAGAAATATTGCCACAATCTCCACCACCTAGTTCACCTCCTAAAGAAGCAGAAGCTTCATTAAGCATGCCTCATGAGGAAGGAGAAATTCATGAAGAAGTTTACCCTAAGGAAGAAGAAAGAGTGTTTAGGAAAGAATTTCTTGACATGACTGAGATGGTTAGAATTATTTATCAAGAAAGGACTGAGAGACTAGAAGGAGAAGGATCTAAACTCCAAAAGGAAGGACAAGTATCTTTAGGAGGTCAACATGATGAAGACAGGTCGAAGAAGGGAAATGGAGGAAATGGAGGCAATGGAGAGCCACCATCTTCAACCTCATCATCGTATTCATCATCTTCTACCTCTTCTTCAGTACATCAGCCACACAAGTTTAAGAGCACTGGTAAATATCCTTTATTAAAACATCACGTTAAGTTCGAATTGCCAATGTTTAATGGTGAAGTAAATGCAAACAAGCTAGATAATTGGATTCGACAATTGGAGGTCTATTTATGAATATAGAACCTTCAAGATGATGATATAAAAATTCAATTAGCTTTTTTGAGAATGGAAGATGCAGCACTTGTTTGGTGGGAAGCCAAGACACAGGAGAAAATCAAGAAACATGGTAAGATTATTCTATCATGGTGAGATTTTATTGCTGCTATTAAACAACAATTTTATCCATTATCTCATATGAAAAAAGCCATCATGAACTGGCAGAACTTTAGGTAGTTAAAGGAACAAAATGTGCAAGAATACACCCAGGAATTTAGGAGAAGAGCTCATTTATTAGGGGTGGATTTGAAAAGCCAAGACACCTTGCTAAAGCACATATGAGGTTTACATAGCTACCTAAGACATACTATTCTCATTTTTAACCCCACCAATCTAGATGATGTTTGTGTTCAAGCCACACATCTAGAAGCTAGAGGGAACAACATTCCTGAAGAGGGTAGGAAGAAACCTTTTAAGGGTAAAGCCAAGGAGAAAACCCAAAAAGGTAAAAACAAAAAGAATGCATCTATTAAGAAAGAGGGAGAAAAAGTGACTTGTAAACATTGTTCAAAAGAAGGCCATGATGAAACTCATTGTTGGAAAATTACATCCAGAATTGAGGGCAAAGAAACCCAACAACAAAGGGAAACATACAACTGCTACTACAACTCAACATGACTTAGGGTCTGATTTAGGTGATGAGACTAAAATTACAGCCATGGGATTGAAGAACATGAAGGGAAAAGAAATTGAAACTAAACCTAGTACCAATACATCAAACTGTCACATAAACACTCCAAATGAAGAAGAAAGAATAGAAATATTTCATGTAAGGGTCATATCCAAGCATACCAAGATTGAAACATTGTTTTATAGTGGGTCACAAGAAAACTTAATCTTTGAAGATTTGGTAAAAAAACTTAACCTTGAGACCATACCACATCCAAAACCATATCCATTGGGTTGGATTTGTAAGGATGCAAATCTACAGGTTACAAGGAAATGTATATTGAGGTTTGCAATCACTGCAAGCTTTGTTGACATAGTTGAATTAGATGTGGTTCCACTTGACATAATTGGCATTGTATTAGGGAGTTCTTACTTGTATGGTAGGAAAGAGATCTTCTATCACCATGAGAACAAGTATCATTTATTCAACGATGGCAAGCAGTTTATTGTTAGAGCACACTGCAAGAAGACAAATATAGCTTTGGTAAATGATGGCCCAGGTAAAGAGGTTGGTAAATTCAAGTAAGAATTTTGTTTTTCTTATGATTAAGCCCAAAGCTGATATTAATCATGAATATTTTGAGGGATGTGATCCTAATTTTAAATCATAATTATATGATGTGGTTAATGGGCATCATGAGATGTTTCAGGAGCCAACAGGATTGCCTCTAAAAATGGAAATTCGACATGAGATTCAGTTGCAGCAGGATTGTCCTCTTCCAAACATCGGTATGTATCACCTGTCGATAATGGAGGATGCTGAAATAAAGAAGCAAATCAAAGAGATGTTAGATAAAGGTATCATAAGGCCAAACACCTCTCCATGCGGTTCACCCATAGTCTTGATATCAAAGAAAGATGGGACTTGGCGCATGTGTGTGGATTTTTGAGCTTTGAACAAAATTATGGTAAAAAATTGTTACCCACTCCCAAGAATAAATGATTTGCTTGATTAGCTGCAAGAAGAAAAGCTTTTCACCAAGTTAGATTTATGAAGTGGATATCATCAAATAAGAATTGCAAAAAATTTATATATGGAAAACTACATTCAAAACCAAACAATGACTCTTTGAGTGGCTAATTATGCCTTTTGGTTTATGTAATGCACCACCAACTTTTATGTGGGTTATGGATAATGTTTTGTGACCATTCTTTGATGACTTTGTTATTGTGTACTTAGATGACATTTTGATTTTTAGCAAAACAAGAGAAGATCATGTCTTTCATGTAAATAGAGTGCTTGATATTTTGAAGAAAGAGAAATTGTTTCTTAAGATGTTAAAATGTGAGTTTGGAAAGACTTATTTGGTCTATTTGGGACATATTGTAGGAGGAGGAGAATTAAGGATTGATCCTTCTAAAGTGGAGGCCATTGTGAACTGGCCCACACCCAAAACAGTTACCGAGGTAAGAAATTTCTTAGGTGCAGCTCAATATTGGAGGAAATTTATTACTAAATTTTCTTCATTCGCAGCTCCTATTCATCTAGTGGCAAGTGTGAAGAAAGGCTTCCAATGGAGAGGCAAACAAAAAAAAGCTTTCGAAGCTTTAAAAGACAAGATCAGTTCAACTCCATTCCTTGCACTACCAAATTTGAGACAGCCATTCGAGATACAAACTGATGTTAGTGATTATGCCATGGGCATAGTCCTTTTGCAGCATGGTAAGCCTATCTTATTTCATTCAAAAAATTTTAATGGTGTTGTGACTAATTATCCTACATATGACAAAGAACTATATGCGTTGGTACAAAGTTTCAAGAAGTGGAAACACTACTTGATGGGTGAAGAGACTATTGCACACACTGATCACCAACCATTATAGGACTTGTGGCAATCAAGACATTATAGGTGGATGGGATTTCTTCAACAATTTCACTTGGTTATAAGTTACAAAAAGGGTATATTCAATAAAGTTGCAAATATGCTTTCGAGACCAATCATTAGTGCTTCTACTTTACTCAAAAATGATTCTGTTGTACATGAGAGTTACATAGAACAATATACACATGACGTTGATTTCAAAGATGTGTATGCTAGTTTGAGTGAAGGGAATCAAGTTGAAGAAAGAGATTATCACATGCATAAAAAATTGTTGTTTCATTTGGGAAAGCTATGTAATCCACAAGGAGAGAGGCTAAGTGTCATGAGAGAAGCTCATTTTTCTCTTATTGTTGGACACTTTGGGGTAATCAAAAAAATGGCGCATCTACAAAGGTATTGTTACTAGCCTCGCATGGTAGATAGTGTGTCACGATTTATAAGAGGTTGTTGTATGTGTGCAACAAGTAAGCCTAGTAATAGGAAGCTTGGATTGTACACGCCACTACCGGTACCATCAAGGCCATGGGAGAGCGTCTTCATGGAATTTTTTGGAGGTCTACCTATGTCAAAAAAGCAACATGATTATCTTTTTGTAGTTGTGGATAGATTCAGTAAAATGTGTATACTTATGCCATGTAAGAAGACCATTACTATTGAACATACTACTAAACTTTATTTTCAAAATGTTTGGGTTCATTTTGGATTTCCCACTTCAATTTTTAGTGACAGGGATTCCAGGTTCATTGGGAAATTTTGGTCAAATCTATGGAGAATGATGGACAAGAAATTGAAAAAGAGTATCGCTTTTCATCCAAAAATAGATGGAAAAATCAAAGTGGTGAACAAAACAGCTGTGCATCTATTTAGAGGATATTGTATCAAACATCCTAATTTGTGGGATGAACAACTGCATTACATTCAGCACACTTACAACCAAGTAAAGCACTCTTCAACACAAACCTCACCTTTTGAAGAATGCTTTGGGTATTTGCCAAAATATCCATTAGACTTCATCTTTGGGAAGGATGTTGCAATTGATGGCCATAGTGATACTGATAAGGCTCGAAATTTCATTGAGAAAATTCAGAGGATACATCAACAAGTTCAAGAATAGCATGAGAAAAGTTAAAGCAAATACAAACAGAGGCATGACAAACACCGGTTTGATCACAAGTTTCAAGAGGGAGATGAGGTATGTTTGCACGTTAGCAAAGAAAGGATGCAAAGGGAAGGTAAAAAACTCAAACCCATTCGATATGGTCCTTTAAAGATCATAAAAAAAGTTGGTAATAATGCATTCCAACTTGATTTTCTTTCTTACATGAAAATGTATTCAGTTGTTAATGTTGAAAACTTACGCTTGTATGAGCCTCCTTTGATCGATGATCAAGGAAGTGATGTTCAACTACCTTTTATTGAAGATTTCTTGCCAGAATTTCTTTATGAGCTCTGTTGTGTAGGTAAATCCCCTCTGCGGACAGAGGTGATCCCTCTAGCCCTAGGGTGGGTCTAGCAGCAAGGGAACATGCCAATCCTTCAATTCTGAGTTTATGAATGAAACTAAGTCGGGATAGATGACCTACCTTTGTTTTAACATAGTTGTCATAGCTGTGGTAGCAGTCTCCTGATCTTCATCTTTACACGTCACGGTCCTTTAGTGGTGATACTTGGGTGTCTGCACAAGGATTAGAGAACGATAATAGCCTACGAAAACATACTCACATTCATAACTATTTAATTGGTCAAGGAGAACTAAACGTATCGAAAAAATTTAAACAAATCAAATGCAAAATGGGAAACAAAAAATCGGTCGTGTATTAATAAGTAAAGAGAAGAAGTTTACAACCAAAAGAGCCTTGACGTTGCAGCCTCCTTCGACGAGTCCAGTCAAACACATGTCAAGCATTCGTCAGGGATTATACTTGGTGAAGCAGTGGGTCTAGACTCTCTCTTGACAATGGATTCCTCTTTGCTCTATCTCACACTAGCTATAATAAGGACTATTAATCTATTCAACCATTTCATCTAGCTGCAACTATGTGAGAAGGATGTATTTATAGGAGAGGAGGAGGTGGTTTGGGATCCCTCATAAGGTGGAAGGGAATGTTGACTCTGCTCATGAAGTGGTTGGGAATGGAAACTTCACTTCTATTTTTAAAAAAATTCCAAAAATAGCTCAATGCAGGCAGTCCACTGAGATAGAGCACCAATGGGCATGAGGCCCAGTGCTAATTTCTCTATGGGCGCGAGTCCATAACTACCTACCAGCGCAAATCCAAAATCATATGTTTTTGAGAACCTATTCTAGGAATAGTCAACAGAGGAAATGTTCTTCTCATGGTAAGGGATGCAATGACACCTTTTTCAAGGTATGAAAATACACAAAAGTCACTGAATAGTCCTCTAATTTTTGGAATGGGGATTATAGGGACAGTGAAAAAATGTTGTGTAACAGATGCCCCCCTAAAGCATGAGGTCCAAGAGAGAGGGAGGAGTGAAATTATTTACGAGAATGTGTTCAAACCAAACACCGCTATTGGAAGACCTGCAATTACAAGTACAACTGATATCTCTTATACCTGAATATGTGGCATGGGCACAACCACCCATAATAGAGTACATATAAATATGAGATCTGAGGTATGGACGCAACCATCCAGCAAGAAGGATCAAAGAAATAGACTTAGGTATGGTCGCAACCATCCAATCAAAAGAGTCACGCATATAGTCAAGATAAACCAAAATATCTCGCAGCCTAGATTTTATCAGAAAAAACCCAGGGTATTGCGCTTCATCTCGACCCAAACAAGTACAAATTCAAGCATGCAAATAAGTGAGCTGAAGTCGAACATTCAAGAAAGTCACTTGATTACCAACCAATGATGAAAGTTATTAATAGGCACGAGATAAACCACCAATAATGACAATGGATCTCAAGGTACAACTAGTACAATCCACAGAATGTGAACAGTGATCTGCTGTCGAACACCCGCGGAATCGCTTGATCAAAGGCCAATGATGAGAACCTGTTTTCGAATGCGAAGAACTTTCCATTAAGGCATGCAAGCTCCAAGGTACTGGAAGGGAGTCTTTAGATCAGCTTCTTGGATAATGAGTTGAATTCGACAGGAAGTGACCTAGTCAAAGGAGGGCCATAATGTTTCCCACATCATTGACACGAGACAGAGGAACAAGATGATAGTGAATCAGGACCACAAAGAGGATTAGAGGTTGAAAACTACAAAAGGAAACTTCTCTTGAACATATCAGTGACACGACTCCAGAATTTGGCAATATTTGACATCACGGGATCTGAGGTCATGATGACGTGGCAAAGAGCATATGAGAGGTCAAAACAAATTACCCAAACCCATGCAGGCAAAAATGATGAAATGAGATGTCCCCAACCCGACACGAATGCAAATGAGTGTCATTTTCAAGAGTGACATACTATTGACACGAACGAGAACTGGCTCCATTTCCCTCCACCATCGCTGGTGAGTACCCTAATTATTTTTGGAAACAATCTTGAAGGGGATATCATGTGCTTGTCATGTAAGTTTATCCTTCAGACAAATCCATCCTAGTACATTTTACGATTCCTAGGAAGGAGGAACTCAGTTACGTCATGGTGACGGTTTCCGATGTAATTTAGGTTTTAACGAGTCTGACAAAGGAATAAATCATCATCTTTTCATGTTTAGAGAGTTTGAAAAGAAGCAGAAAAGAAAACTCCAACAGGTCCCTTTTCGTAGGTAGTCTCATAGATTCTAAAAGGTATAAAACTATGTCTAAGAGAACCTCTTAGTCGCGATAGGCTAAGGTATTCCTTTTTCGTAAATAATCTATCCCGGCTCGAAAAAGGGGTAAATGTATACTAGGTAGATATCATTTCGCAACCTTTTAACGAGTTCAAAATTACAAGAGTCTCGACGATCTTTTCAATTTTCGAGAGTCAGAAAAGAGCTGAAAGATGACTCCAGGGGTGAATTTTTCGTGTTTTTACCGAGTCCGAAAAAAGTATAAAATTCAACTCGTTACTTCATCGTTGTCACATTGAGGACCTGTCGCTGCACAAGAGATGCACGTAAAACCCATTTTTCGAAATAAAACAGCAAAATAATTGAAAAATATGTTCAAAAAACTAATTAGGGTTCTGAAAAGTTTATAAAATGCTAAAAATGGTAAAAACAAATTTAATTTTCACTTTTTCCTCTTGTGAGCATTGTTTACCCTTTTTCACTGTGATTCTGTGGAGCTCACAATGGATAATCCAGAAGGTCAATCGTGAATCCGTCTTTTCCAGGTTAGAGTTCATGTCCTTGCCTGCATTTTGATATACATTTCATTGCCTAAAATCCATTTTCTAGATTTCTAGAGGGGATTTTCTATAAATTAGGGTGCGGCGGTCGGCGCGGGTTTTGGGCACAGACTCACGCCAACCCGCCTTGAATCCAAATGGGGGCGTGCCAACCGCGGCCTCAAATTTTAGCTTGTAAATGAAAATGACTAGCCCATTTTAAACACTTCAAAAGAAAATCATTTGACTAATCATTACCCCATTGATGTTTTTGCAAGTGTGAAAGAGAAAAATGGTGATCGAATGGAAGGAAAGAGAGCATAGTGAAGAAGACTAGAAAGCCTTGGGCAATGTAAGATGCATGGACATTCTTAGGGGTTGTGGGCTTAAGAAATTCTTCATGGAACCATGTCTCCTAGCTCAATTGGAGCTATTACAGTACTTGATCAGTTTCTGGGATATTGATCGGGAAAGATTCATAATCCATGATCAGGAGCTAGAGATCGAGGTCTCAGATGTTTACTTCATAACTATATTGTCACGGAGGGGGGCAGTACCAATCCTTACAGGTACCCGGCCCACAATGGAAAACATGAGCATGGTCATTGACACAGTGTGTCAGGGTGTAAGGAGAGGATCCAAAAGCGAGAAGGTGGACATCCAAACCATTCCCGATCTGGAACTAAAAGTAGTGCTACACACCATCACGTGAGCTGCTGGAGTTCAGGCTCTGCATGAGGCCACAAAAAAATAGTTACTTCTTGCAGTAGATTGCATGGCACCAACTCTCTATAACTGGGCAGAGGTAGTAATGATCAATATGAAATGCTAGTTGACAAAATGCAAGAATGGGAAGCTGAAACAGTTCGGCTACAGGTCCATCTTGGTACCATTCATCTTGGAACGATTACCAATTTTCCAATGTCAGGAAGCGATAGCTCCTTCACCACTAGCCTAGGATCCACGAATGGTCCATTAGGTGGGCTTGATGCCAAGATTAGGAGGCGGTCAACAGATGTCCTGGAGACTGGAGTTCTTTGAGTGGCTCTGACGACAACTGTTTATCATGGAGGACTGGCCTTATTCTGGCATAGAATTTACAGGTGATCCAGATCTACCACTCCCAGTAGGAAAGGATTCAGATGAAGTGTTGGGTAAGACTCACTTTTTGATTTTGATGAGTAATATGATTTTTTTTATTATGTATGTTCTGATGTCAATCCATGTATTTGCACATGTCAGCCCAAAAAGACTTGCAGGAATGTCTCCAATAACATGGAGGATTCCTTGTGAGTTTTATGTGGCCCCTCATGGTGAGGGAAGTGAGGAGGAGGAAATCGTACGTAACCTGGAGGCACTGTCTAGTGGGTTCCCTGACTATGCGAGATTTGGCGATGTTCCATGTGCGTACCAAAGACATACCGTGGGGGTGTCGAATCGTGTTCACTACTTATTGAGGCGGCTTGTACGGGCAGTGACATGCTACCATGAGCATCACGCTGACTAGACACGTAGGCTTTTATTTCCGCATATTTTTTGAGAGACATGATGTCTCAGGATGTAACTAAAACATACATATTTTTTGAACTTATGATGCACGCGGATGAAAACACTCGATATATATATATATTTTCCTGTATGAATTTTATCATGTGATGATGATGTTTTTACAAATTACGCAAACTACTATCTAATAGAATATTGGCTACTGTATCAGTTAACGCATTCATTCATCTAGGAATATGTTGATATGTGATGTAATCAAAATTTCTTTCTAGTAAATGAACACACAAATACAACCTTAAGATTTGAGGATTTCTAATAAAATAATGCCCATTAAGCTATAGAACAAAAAGTTGTGAGTCTAGGTTAAAAATCAATGCACGAAGGTCGAGAAAATGGCCTCAGTTAAGAGTTCAATGACAATGCTATATTCGGCGACATTGTTTGTAGTTCATTGTAGACTGATACCTTGAAGGTCTATCAACTCACCATCTGGATTATAAATCACCCAGGTTACAGAAGACAGGCTCTGGGTACTACGGGAGGTACCATCCACAAAACCAACGTAAGGAGTAATATACATCTGCACAATAAGAAATGACCAAATAAGCAAGAAAACCACTTGCAAATCACACCAAGCCAAAATGTACAAAAACGAAAAAACACCTATGTACAAAATAAACATGCACAAAATACTCATGCATAGTACTTTTTGAGATACAACCCATTTCTAAGTTGATCCAGAGGATAACCTTCGTAATCAATAAGCTCATAAGCCCCGTTCTACAAAACACACTTAACAATGTAGGGCCCATGCCACATGGGTTGGAATTTTCCTGCCCCCAGTTTATCATGAGCTTGGTCATACAAGAGGACGAGGTCTCCTTCTATAAAGGAACGAAGGGAAATTGATTGGTCAAAATGAACTTTGACCCGCTTTTTATGTGCTTATATGAAAAGAGTAGAAAAGTAGCGAGTCTCATCAAGCCTCTCTAAATATATAAGATGTTTTTCTTCTGGCGAAGTATTAGATAGCAATTCAACAACTATTTTGAGATAAGGGATTTCACATTCAATCGGAAGGGTAGCTTCTAGAAAATTGACAAGCTAGAATGGAGTGAATTTGGTCACATCCTTCACTGAGGTTCGGTAAGCCCAGAGAGCTGAAAACAACATGAGATGCTAGTTTGACTTATGCATCCCAATCATACGTTGAAGCATAGTGGCGTGAAAATTTTCACAACTTCAACCTGACCATTGGCCTGAGGGTAGTACGACGTTGAGCTGTCGTGACGTAGGCCCAACTTAAAAGTCGACTCAACCACCTTGTAATGATGAAAATGAGAACCATGATCGGTAACAACGGCTTGAGGGGCACCAAACCTAGTAATTACATGATTGAATAGAAAGTGTGCGGCTATCTTACTGTGAGTTGTAAGTGTAGGCATTGTTTCAGCCCATTTCGTGAAGTATTCAACAGCTATGATAATATAAGCATGCCCCTTGGTAGATTGAGGGTTACACATCATAAAATCAATGCCCCACTTCGAAAAGGGACCAACGGTAATGACAGGATGAAGATGTGTGGGTGGCACGCGCATCTTGCACTGATAAATCTAGCAATCATGACACTTACGGACATAAATAATGCAATCGTCACGAAGAATCTTCTGTGCAGTAGCATATCCAGACATGTGACCACCACAAGCGCCACTGTGGCAATCATTAAGGACCTTTTCAGCCTCCTCGAGAGTAAAACACCGATGGAGAATAGAATAAGCTCTGATGCGGTAGAGTGTATCTATGACTATGAGATAAGGTTGCAAATGATGGCGGATGCTTCAACGATCATCCTTCATCAACTCAGATTGGAAGGTGGAAGTCTAAAGATATACGATGATATCACCGTACCAAGGATCGAGGGTGCTAATAATAAAAAGTGTGTCATCCGGAATGCATTCCTCGGAACTAGATGGAGCAGAATCAGAAGGGAGAGAGAAAATCAAATCAGCGAAAACCAATGACTTCTTCGATTTGGAAGTAGTGAACTCCAAATCGAAATCTTGGAGGATAAAAATCCACTTCGAGTATTTTCCCCCTAGCAATTGATGAGTCAATATGTAAGTCATAGGGTTACAATCAGAAGTCACGGTCACCGTGCGCAACAGAATATAGTGACAAAAACGTTGAATAGCTTGAACAACAGCCAATGCCAACTTCTCAACATGTGTGTAATGTGTTTCGGTATCGAGAATATTGCGACTCAAATAGTAAATGATGTGCTCATCACCATCATCGTCGTCTTGTACCATAACCACAACAATCATGCTAAATGTGGCAAGCCAAATAGAGGGAGTAATCACGATGACAATTGGGAGGACGCAACAGATTAGCATTGATTAACAATGTCTTGAGTGCATCGAAGGATTTTTGGGTGATCTCATCCCAGAGGAACAGGATGCCTTTCTTAATTAATCACATAAATCCTTTGGCCACTTCAGCATAGTTAAGTATAAAACGGCGCAGGAAGTTATCTTTCTCTTGTAGACTCTGTAGCTAATGTAAGGAGGAAGGAGAGGGGAGATTAACGATAGCTTCAAATTTGAGGGGATCGAGATGAATTCTGTCTTTCAAGACGATAAACCCTAAGAGTCTACCAAAGTCAACGTAGAAGACACACTTATGTGGATTAAGCTGAATGTTATAGCATCGACAATGAAGAAATATTTGAAGGAGATGATCAGGGTGGTCTTTATGATTAGCTAAATGAGTGGGAATGTCATCTAGGTAAGGCTAAACAACGTGCTTGATATCACGGAAGCATATGACATCACTCTTTTAAATGTAACCCCAACATTTTAAAGGCCAAAAGAGAGCTTCTTATAGGCAAAAGTACCCCAACGACAGATAAAGGCAATATTGTGTTGATCGGTCAAAAGAATATTAATCTGGTTGTACCCAAAAAACCCATCCATAAGGGAAAATATCACACTCCCAGCACAGTCATCAATGATCTAATCAATAAAAGGAGTGGGATAATTATGCTTAGGGCAAGCACGATTAATGTCACGGTAATCTACACAGCCCTGAATAGTACCTTGTTTCTTATCCACAGGAAAAATATTAGAAACCCATTCTGTCAAGGGAATTAGATAAATAAAACCATCTCTATGAAGTTTTTCAACTTCTCCTTTAATAGCGGCTACCTTTCTAGGGTGCATAGGATGAAGATGCTGGCAAATAGGCTTCACACCAGGATAGGTAGGAATCTCATGCACCACTATACTCGGATCGATGCTAGGCATTTCTTTGTAAGACCAAGCGAAAACGTCACAAAAATCACGGAAGAGACTGGTATAGACCTTGATCTCATCGGGAGAACAGGTCACCCCAATATGGATGTTCTCTACAACCCCTGTTTTGACGGAGATGTCGATAGGCATCATTTGTGTAATGTTTCCCAAGTTACCTTTTGCAAAGACTTCATGTGTCAGGATGGGCGTTTGAAGTGATGAGAAGGAACTTGAGAAGCGACCTCTCGAGACAAGTAGACATGGCCTGAAGGCCAGGCATGAACGAGGAACAATGATGAATATCATCCCAAGGAGGATCCTCAAGAGACATAGTTTCCACGATGGCCTCATTGGTAGGAAATATCTCTTTCAACGGATCGGGCGAGTCCAAATCACTGAGCCAAGGGGATTGAGAATAAGTGTCAAGAGACATACTCAAAGGAGCATGATTAGAGGACGGAGGATCTGAAGCCAAAATAAGTTCACAATAATCAATTTCAATTGGAATTAATGGCATCAAATCACCAAACGAATCAATCTGCTCGGGCGAAGGGATGACCCACATATGAGAAGACCTAGATATCATGTTAGCCTAAGCAGTATTGGGTGGAGGAATAGGAAAAAGGCCCATAAGGGCAGGATATTTGAAAATACCTAGCCCTACGCTCTCATAAGGTGTAGGAATTTGATCTACGTATGGAACATTGCTCTCAGAAGACGAAGAAGTGAAAAAGTTCAACTGATCGAAAGTGACGATATTTCCTTCGTGCTAAAATTGAAGAACACGAAAGAGAGTGGACAGAATGCACAACATGGCATGAGTCCAACTGCGACCGAGGAGAAAATTTTAACTGAGCTTGGTGTAAATGACTTCAACCTTGACGTTAACTGTTTTCCCTTCTAACGTAATAGGTAAACTAGCGAGAACACCAAGAGGGTGAGATTCCCTTCCATCAAAGGCTTCTAAAGCGTTTGGAGATGAATTGAGAGCTAGAGAACCAATGGCTTTCTAGTAGGAATATGACATGATGCAGGTAGATGCACCCTCATCCACGACTACTCGATAGATATTCTTTCCATTAATCCCAACTTGGATTATCAGTGCGAGCTGGCGAGGGATACGCGGGACGAAATTTTCCAAATCTAAAGTGATAAGGCTTGAATCAATGGGATCAGCCCCACCGATGGCAGAAAAAAAATCCTTCAGTTGAGACGGACAAATCTGAAGTACTTCTAATGCAGACATAGCAGATGGTGCCTGAGCCAAATCCTCAATAATACTGTAATGCTAAGTAGCACGGGCATTAGGGTTATAAGAATACTTGCAGAGTACACCTTTGGAAGGTTGTCGTACAACGGGCTCAATACTGGGTCTTTCAATCTAAAGAGGGCCAAAAGCAGGTGGGGGAGGAGGACCATTAGTGATATCCTTCCTTGCTACCTGACTTGGTTTGGTATAATCTTTCGATTGAGTAGCAATAGAAACAGATCAAGGACCATTCATCATGAAAACCTGAGAGCCAAATGGGGCAAAGGACTGAGGTTTCTCTACCAACTGGGTCTGCTGTGATGGAAATGGTTCTTTAAGAACATCTAGAGTGCCTTGGGTGCCTTTGAGAAATCGACTCACCTCAGCCAGTCGGGGACAATCCTTGGTGTAGTGTTCTTCGTCACAAATCAAACAAGGGTACTTTGGTTTATGTTGTGAACCATCATCAGCATGAGATTTCTGAGAATATTATTTTTGGGTATTAGCTTTGGCTTTACCTTTACCATTATTTTTACCCTTGGGAGTTTTATCCCCCGTATTGGATTGGACGACATTCACTTCCATAGTTTTACCAGAATTCAGGGGTGGCTGAGAAGCAGTATCATTGGAAGGAGTAGATTTTTTCTTCATTGGATTTGGAGAAGACTTCCGAGAAGTCTGAGACACGAAACCGATGATACCATCGATAGATGGCGTTGTCGAAGCTTTGGAGGTTCCAGGTCGAGGGGCATCAGGGAAGAGTTCATACAATGTGTCAGACTGCAAGTACATGAGATCAAGGTACTAGGCATGAGCGATGGCTTGTTCTTTAGTAGTGCATGCCCTCATAGCAATGTCCTTAGCAATCGGAGCAATGAAGGAGGTAGTGAACCAATCAGTTAGAAGTTGATCAGGAATCTCAAACTTGATCAGACGATGACGATGCCTCCATTCATTAATATGATCAAAGATATGGGTAGCTTGATCTTGCTTCAAGGATGTAAGGAGGTGTGTCCTAGTTTCATATTGAACTGGTAACTAAAAGTGCAGGAGAAATGCCATGGCTAAAGAGTTGAAATATTGGAAGACGTTGTAGGATAGTCCAATGTACCACTTGGCAGTGGCACCAGTGAGATTCTGTTGGAAAATACGAAATCGAATGAAATCGTCAACCCAAGAGTTAGAGGAACACCAAATATTGTATGTCATAACATGCGCTTGCGGGTCTTCTCCAGACTTGCCCTCAAATTTGGGACAATCACTAGGAATCTTGGTCGGAACTGGCAGCCAATACGGATTATGATGGATAGGATTATTCTTCAACTTCGACATATTGGGTAGTTCCAACATAGCAAGGAAAGTTAATTGAGGATTGAAAGGAACTGTAGTTCGTTGATAAAGACCAGTATTAGGATTCCACCCCGGTTGAGAGAAATTATGCCCCCATATGTTTTGTCCCAGAGGATTCTGTCCATCAGGGTTATAAGCCTAAAAATTCTGCCATACACGGGTTGAGGACCAGTATATTGTTTCTGAGCATACTATTGAGGTCATGTCTAAGCAACATATGGATTTTTTTGCAGAATGAAAGCAGTGCCTTGAGGTGCATTATATAATACTTGAATTTGACCTAGCGGAAGATACGCAGTGCCTTGAGGAAACCTATATACCATCTGGTATTGACCTTCAGGAACATAAGTAACACCTTAGTGTGCACTATTTACCAGCTGAGATTGACCTTGAGGCATGTAAGTGGCACCTTCAGTTTGAATGGGTTGCCCCTGCGGTGCAAGTTTACCCAGATACTGTGGTTGGACAGGATGTCCCTGCAGAGCAGGTTGGCCTGGATGCTGAGAGCCACCAGGTTTCCCTTGGAGAAAGGTTTGGCTTGATGGTTAGGATGGGCCAGGCTACCCATGAAAACCAGGTTAACCCAGCACAAGATCGTAGGGTTTTCCTTGTTGTACAAAATTTTGGCCTTGCTGAACGTAAGGCTGGTGCTGTTGTACAAACGGTTGTCCTTGTTGTGGATATATTTCCCCCTCGAGAACATAAGATGCACCCTGCTGAACATGAGGTTGACCAGCAGTAACGTAGGGTTGTCCTTGTTGGACTGAAGGTTGTCTCTGCAAGGGTTGTCCTTGTGGACCATAAGTTTTTCCCTGTGGACCGGAGGGTTGTCCCTGCTAGACCGAAGGTTGTCCTTGTAAGGTTTGTCATTGTGGATCAGAGGGTTGTCCCTATTGGTGGGTGAACTGATTAGGATCAATTGGAGGAAAATATACGAGGTTACCGTATGCATCATAATGATGTAGAGGATTACCAGAATTTTGTAACTGGTGAGAACCCTGAGGAGCAGAATTTTGTTCTTGAATGGCCAACAGATACTCATTGAATGTAAAACCACTAGGAATAGAAGTAGAATCCATAGGTGCACTACTAATAGTTTAGGTTCCTGAAACGTGAGGTTGTGATCCACTCACGGTGGGCCTAACGAGTATCATGTGATTGATAAAAATGGATCTATGAACAACAGAAGACACTGATGATGAATGAGTCATACTAACAGTCGGTGCGAATGAAGCCACACAGACAGTGGGTTGGACTGGGACAAACATAACTATGGTCAACGTGATGGGTGTCGAAGGTGATGCTCCCGAAATGGAAACATATGAGCTTCCTGAGGGATTCAGTGTACTAGACCGTGTCGGGTTCCGATACATTGTTGCAACACCAGAAATGATCTGACCCAAAGTATGATAACCAG
The DNA here is from genome assembly GCA_034641835.2 of Pinus albicaulis. Classification (NCBI taxonomy): domain Eukaryota; kingdom Viridiplantae; phylum Streptophyta; class Pinopsida; order Pinales; family Pinaceae; genus Pinus; species Pinus albicaulis. Next base: position 1,756,476,389 of record CM076580.1, read on the forward strand.
ATGGAAGAGATACCGGCTGCGAGGAAGGTTGACTCAAGACATATGGAAAATTATCTAAGGAGAGTTGATATGTCCCTGTAGAACCATAAAGCTCTTCACTGCTAACAGGACTTGAAGAATCCATGTCAGATGAAACCATTTGATCGTTGAAAAGATGATGAGCAGTGGAAGTAAAGCAGTGGCTAGTAATGATGGTTCCAAAGTAAGAGGAGGGAATTCTTCCTCATTCCCAAAACCAAACCAAGCACCCTAAGGTTTCCAATTGCTATCAAATGGCTCTTCAAGAGGATATCGGGTAGTGAGAGGTAAGATAATCGTAAGGATAGACTGCCAGAAATCAATAGATCTAGTGGGTTGAGATGCTTCCAAAGAAACTTCAGGAGAAGGATCGCCACTAGGAGGAAATGAAGAGGAAGACGAAATGGGTGGTTTCGCCACCTTGAATTTGTTTCAAAACAAGAAGAAAACGAGATAGCCTATTTGAAACTTCAAGATCAAACACTAAGGAATTACGCAATAGCAAGCCAAGAAAATATCTTTAACGAGCGTATGATCATAGGCAATTGATTTTAAGACATTGAAATGAAACTTTGTTGTTTCATGTTTTAAGAGTCAAGAAACATGAAAAATATGACTCTCGTCACTTTTAGGTTGAACGAGCATGAAAGGACAAGTGCTCGATGATATTTTCAATTTTAGGGAGTCACGAAAAGACTGAAATGACTATTTAGGGAATCTAAGCAAGAGGGTGTACCAAGTTTCCATGAACTGCAATATACACCTTGGTGATCAAATGAATGAGAAATGACCAAGGACTTGATGTACATGTAGGTAGTCTCCCCGAATGATGTGTTTGGTGTATCACGGTTACAGGGCAGAAGACTCGGCTTCATATGGATAAAGGATTGCAACCTATGAGGGTCTCCCTTTATATATGCAGTGGTATGGGGAGCACAAGTCCGTGCTAGCGCTGTCTAATGCCAGATGGCGAACGACAGCTACTAGGTTTAACGTTGCCAGAACACGTCACTAGCCTATACCTCTAAAATGTGTGCGTTAGGTTTGAATGTTTCCTTAGGTTGATTAAATGCATTTTAAAGTTGATCTTGAATTAATGTTGCAATTTCAAGGCCTTATCGAATGTGATCTCGAATTCTTAATGCACAACTACATGCAAAAGAAGATCATTTCCATTCAATGAATGCTAGAGAAGAGAAGGATAATATTCTATAGAAAAGCAGCAATCAATCGAACCACAAGAAGAATTTCACTAATGCGTCTAAGACAACCAAAGAAGAAAAAGAAAAACTCTTTCCTAGTCCACTAAAAGCTACTAATGCAAAAGAACGTTTTCCATTTTCAATTTAAGAGAAAGAATGCAAATTTTGTATTTTTAGATGAATGGGAAGCAAAATGCATCATTACACTAAAAAGAAAAAGGACACTAGTTTTGATAAATTCGAATAAAATGATCTAAAACGAATAGATCAATCCAATCAAATATCAAACATACTAAAAAATAGAGATGCACTCCTCCAAGCAAAGAGGGCTTTTGAATTGGTTCAGCGAGCAATGTAATCTATGCTCAAAGTGGAAGATGGAGAGCTAAATGAAACCCAAGATGAACATTCAACAAACCAAAGACACAAATAACTGAAAGAAAAGTGAGAAACAATTAGTCAATGAACTGAAACAACAAAGACCAAACTGACTCAAACTCAACTTAGAAGGCTCAGTGAGGAGAGAGTCGAACAAGCAGCACAAGGCAGCTAGAAACCCTAGGGTGAAAAACTCCACTGATAAGATGAGGGACAAACAATTGAGAAGAACGAGACAATAGAGTGAAAACAATCCTAGTGGACAAATTGCAAGCTAAAAATCCAACCGAGAGGCAAGAAATACTGACAAAGCTCATAAAAGAGGCTAAAATTCAATCCTATAGGATTCAGTGCATCTGTTTAGCTGTAATCTGCACTAAACAGGGGTTGGTGCACATGTGAAAAAAGCAACAAGCGCCAATCGGCGTGACTGTTCAAGAAAAAGTAGTGTCAAGCTAGAAAACCATGGGAAAAATATAAAACCACTGAGAAGAGGTCAGATATGACACTCTGGAATTGAACATGATGGTTAAAAATAGTCAAACAGGTCAAACAAAGTAGAAAAATGATGAAACGACCAAAGTCAACTCGACAAGCAAACCACTAGACAAAAAACATGAGACACAAACACACTGATCCCCAGTGGAGTCGCCAAATTTTTGTTCGGGTAAATCCCCTCTGTGGAAAGAGGCGATCCCTCTAGCCCTAAGGTGGGTCTAGCAGCAAGGGAAAATTCCAATCCTTCAATTCCTAGTTTATGAATGAAACTGCGTCAAGATAGATGACCTACCTTTGTTCCAATGCAATTGTGGTAGTTGTGGCAGCAGTCTCCTGGTCTTCGTCTTGTTGGGCATGGACCCTAATTATCTTGTTTATTTTGTATCACATCATTGGACCCCTGTACCTTAATGGGGCGGCAACGCCACCCATAATTAAATTTTGTTTGGGGGGTCCAGGGGGGGTGCAGCTGTGACTTTATGGAGCCCCTCGCTGGTAGGGGGTTTTGGGGGTAGCGCCCCGAAGCTAAAAACATATGTAAAATTTCTTTGTAAAAGTATAGTAATTTCTAGTCAATCTGGGTCGTTCATTAGGCGGATGATCTGAAGGTATAAATTATGTTTAGTTTAGGGTTTTTTCCCCTATAAGGCAACCCCTCGCTTGTATGAGCGTATTGTATTGCGGCTGTGTATTGTATGTGTATTCTCATTGCAAGAAACGGATAGGGAGACTGTGAGAGAGAACAGAGGATATTACAGCAGATCTATTGTAGGTTGTGTCTCCTCACTTTTGCTGGATAATAGAAAGGAAGGACTGGCTGTTCAGGGTGGACGTAGCCCAAACTGGGTGAACCACGTATATCTATGTTTCTCTGGTTTTTTGTGTTTTGTGTGCTTGTGTTTTCTGCATATTTTATGTGTTGCATTGCTCTGTAATATATAATTTTCTAACATGTATTTACATGTCATGGTCCTTCAGCAGTGATACTCGGGTGTCTGCACAAGGATCAAATAACGATAACAACATACAAAAAAAAACTTACATTCATAACTATTTAATCGGTCAAGGAGAACTAAACGTATTGCAAAAGATTAAACACATCAAATGCAAAACAGGAACCAAAACATCAGTCATGTATTAATAAGTAGAGAGAAGAAGTTTACAGCCAAAATAGCCTTGACGTTGTAGCCTCCTTCAACGGGTCCAGTCAAATGTGTCTCAAGCATTCATTGGGGATTAGACTTGGCAAAGAAATGGGTCTAGACTCTCTCTTGATAATGGATTCCTCTCTACCCTATCTCAGACTAGCTATAATAAGGATTGTTTAGCTATTCAACCATCTGAGCTAGCTGCAACTATGTGAGAAGGATGTATTTATAGGAGAGGAGGAGGTGGTTTGGGATCCCTCATAAGGTGGAAGGGAGGCCTTATCCTTTGAGAGGTTGCTTAAATGTAGGAAACAAGAAGCCAAGGGAAGGTCTTCGACGTTATTCAATCGAACAAACCATGCTGACTATGCTCACGAAGTGGTTGGGAATGGAAACTTCGATTCTATTTTAAAAAACTTTCCAAAGACAGCTCGGCACGGGCAGTCCACTGATATAGAGCACCAATGGGCACGAGGCCATAACAACCTGCAAGCGCCAACCCAAAATCATATGTTTTTTAGAGCCTGTTCTAGGAATAGTCAGCAGAGGAAATGTTATTATCATGGCAAGGGATGCAATGACACTTTTTGCAAGGTATGAAAATACACAGAAGTCATTGAAATAGTCCTCCAATGTTCAGGATGGGGATTACAGTGACGGTGACAAAATACTCTATAACAAGCTCAATGAAGATACAATTCTTGACAGGAGGACAAGAGCATCAAAGAGGGAAAGTGTTGACTGCCTTCAAGTTGGGCTCAAAGGCACTAAACCAAGCAAGGAAAAATGGATGGAGATAAGAAAGGTGAGGGAGTTGTACCCTCATCTACTGAACAGGTAATTAAGTCTTTTGGGGTCTAAAAGCTTCCCAATGGGGAGTAATGATCAGGAGTTCATAATTTTTTCTCAAAATTCAAAGTTACAGGATTGGATTGAAACCATGATGGTTGCGTAGATCTCATCTTCCTGATTCTGACACCGTGAATGGTTCAAAAAACCAATGTCGTATGAAGAAGATATTGCGTTCTGATCGAATATGGAAAAATACATCAACAGGTTTCTGGGTGAAGGACAAACAGACATGGAGATCAAGCTGCAGAACGAAGGGGAGTAAAGAATGAATGGATGAGATTAGATCGCAGATCTAAAAGGAAATAAATCGACGGTTAGCATGACATCGCAACTAAACCATATAATTTGTGATGCGAAGAAGGGTGAGTAGGTGAGGACTGTTAGATCGGACGTAGATCAACAGTGGAAGACGAGTCGCAATGTCGTATTTTGCAAATATTAATGGATATTGTTAAGAATTTTCAAGTTAAATTGGTTGCAACGTGGTAATATTTGAAATCTGTGATGCGATGAGGGAATGCTACATGTTGGCATTGTGCACTTCGCAAGAATTATGGTTTATCGATATTGGGAGAGTGGTAAACTTGAGGGTGAGCGATTGCGATGTGCTGTGATTGGTTGGCATGCTGCAGGACCTGAGAACCCTGTTATGTGTGTATGTAGTGCTATTTAAGGTTATGTGATTTCTGTTATAAAGTGTGATGTTGGTTGCTTCGCATATGTATGTAAATAAACTCCACAATCGTATTCCGTTGTGTTCCAGTCAAGCCACTTAACGGTTGGGGGTGACATCTGGCCACCACCCTAACTGTAATATTTAATGTCCAGTTTAATAGGCGGAGTGGATAGGGGTGCGCAAAATTTAGTGTTTAGCTCTAACTTAACTCCAGTTAACTGGAGTTCTCCACATTTAGCGGAGTTTTCTAAGGAGATATTGGGAAAAAGCTTAGGAGGTGCAATTTAGGACCATTTAGGGTGAATGAAGAGTTGTTCTTGACTAATTGGAGCATAATGAAAGATGGACAAGCCATTGGGAGTTGGACCAGCAAATGTAGCCCAGGAGGGGTGAACTTCTTCATCATGTCTGCTGTGTAAAATTCATGTGGTGACTTATTTCTCTGTTTTACACTGATGTTCAGTGTTATTTAGGCTTATTTTATGCTTCTAATTCACTAAAATTCATCTATAATTCATGGAAAAAATCCTTAATCCTAATGCAAACTAATGAACAAATTATGCACATGTTTTTAAAACTGAAAGACCCTTAGCATAGCAAAACTATTACAGTCATTTCAGATCCCTCATAGCAATAACTAAGGATGGTGGGCTTTACCAAAAAGGGAAGCTAAAGTTTTGAGAGATGGCTATAGTTCTCTGTGCTCCAAAAAAATGTGTATCCTTTTTGTAGACAACAACAATTGCAAACAAAAAATGACAAAATCAATTTTGTCCTATGACCTTGCTATGATATGTTCAACTCTTTTGGATCACTCCGATGCTGGGAGGAGTAAATTGATTATAACAACTATGACTCTAAAAATAAAGAATTACAAAAATAACTTAGATACAATAATCTACAATATATATGTTGTTCAATCATTTGAATTGATTGAATTATTTGAAAATAGAAGAATAAATATACACAAAATTTTATACAAACATCTTAGAATGCTAATAATAACCACATTTGTTTTATTTTACATGCATAACTGACTCTCTTCCAAATTTAAATTCGACATACAACACATAAAAATTACATGAAAACTCTATGAAAATATAGAATAATTAACACATTCCGACAAGGTAATGGTGTTAGCCCTTATAAATTCCTTGACAAGCAAGCAAGGGGCTAGTTTTTTTATAAGCCTGTAAGGAATGAATTTCCCTTGAAAACACATCATCCTTGCAGCCTTTTCATGTTTCCTACCTTGTGACTGTTTTCCTCTGCTGTTATGGTATCAATGAGCCTTACTGATGAAGAATTATGCTCCAAAAGGCCATTATCTGCCCCTTGTACCTCTGCAGAATGCCTCTTTCTATCCATCTTCCCCTTTTTGTCAAAGTCCCCTTTGTTCTCCCCAAATCCCCCCTTTCCCTCCTAAATATCCTCAAAATCCCCATGAAATCCCACCCTTGCCTTTTGTTTTCCCAAATTTCCCCTCTATCTCCCTATCGTTACCCTCCTTAGGCCTTGAAATGCATTAAAATGGGTTAGAAACCCACTTTCTGACCTTATAATAGGCCTAAGCTCCTTTCCCGCAAGCCCCTTTCAAACACTTCCCCGTATACCCGTAGCCCAAGACCAAGCGCTTAAAGCCTTGGGAGCCAATCGCAATTAGAGTGTAGAGTGGGCGTTTCCCTTTGTAAAATTGTAAAACTCCGATGCGATTGGTTTTTCACTTTATGTCCCGCGACGTGTTTTCTGTCGTCGATCTGTCATACCGATCGGACGGTTGGGCATTGATCGCAATATCGCAATTATTCCAATCGCATGTTGTGTTTTAAATGTTCTGATCATCCATTGCAAATATTTGCGATGCAATTGATCGCATCGCAAACATTTGCGATGCGACTGATCACGCCACCGCTCTGATCCACCCGATCGCGCCATCGCTGTCCATTAGCCCGCAAATCCGATGGTTCGGAGTTTACCTACGTGTGGACCCCGTCGGGCACTATGCCATAAACCCGGTGGTATCTATCGCACCGCTTTGGAGTGGTAGGCGGTATTCTCCCATTGCCCAGCGATTCCATACAGCTTCTGATGCGTGGCTCCTGTACGATTCCAAAACCGCTTGCTCATCACACGTTATCTTTTGGCACGGGACACGCAACGATATGCATATCAACCGTCAGATATGCCCTTGCCCATCCAACGGTCATTACTCAACAAAGCTACAGGCTAGGTAGCCTTTGGATCTCACACTCTTTCAGAGGTGACATTTCTGGTAAATGCCCTCCCAGTCAATCTCTGGTTAGAGTTTGTTGTGTTCCCGGGGTATCCTTGAAAGGGGACGTCTCATAAGCACTGTGGTGGATAGTGTACCCTCCAAAACATCCTAAACCTTCCACCTGGCGACTCCATATTCCATAAACATTTTAAAGACTCCACTGGTGATCAGTAGGCCTGTTGATTATCTTGGTTCACATTAGACTCCACTGGGAGACCAACCACCATAGCAACATTAATCACAATAGAAGTAACCGATAGGGTTAAGCTGCCTTGTTAGAGAACAACATTCTCGCTTTTAGAACCATTCATATAAGAACTTACCCTAACCTAGACCCACCTGAAATAGTTGATAATCCCGAGAGCATCCTTAAGGGAGCTCCTACACCTAAAAGACTAACTATTTCCAGCCACATCCATAGAGCTAGCTCTGCACCGGAAGATCTTATAGCTCTATCACACTTTCACCTCGACCTAGGCACCCAAAACAATTTACCAAGAAATAGGTCATTCAGTGTCCTAGACCAGCCAGATCTTGGGCTCCCTGTTTCACCACCTCAAAGTGGTAAACACCCTGGGAATAGACAAACCCCTCCTTCTACACCTCCTGATATACATTTCATACAAAACTTGGGGCTCAGTCACCCTAGATCATCTCATCAGTATTTTGCTGGTCACAGGTATCTGTGTCATCCATATACCTGCTGCCCAAGTCAATCCTTTACCTCATCAAAACATCATCATGGCAGCCTAGTATGCACCTCTAGTTTTACCTCAACCTCTAGTACCCTTACCAAATGATTATCAGTCAAAGATCCCACACTTCACTGCAAAAGAGTCCATCACAGCCCAACAACATGTGGATAAGATGGAAGACTCTTTTGACTACATGAAAATTGATGATGATACAGTAAAAATGAGAATCTTTGCCCAGAGCTTAGGGGGTGATGTGAAGAAATGGTTTAAGGGCCTACCTCCAGGAAGCATCAATGATCTTCCAGCTTTATATCAAACTTTCATAAACAAATGGGAAACTAAGGCCAACCCCTGCCAACTCTTAGAGGAACACATGAGCCTTAAAAGAAATGTAGGAGAGAGTGTCCATGATTACACAACAAGATTTAATAGCATTTACAATTCCCTCCCTCCACATATGAAACCTCCACAAGGCATGGCTTTAGCAAAATACCCCAAAGGCTTTGATGCTGACATGGCCTATGAGCTTAGGGATATAGAGTAAAACACATTGGAGGACATGCAGGAAGGAGCATTGAACATAGAGGCAAATTTTATTGAGAAAAGAGCGAGACTGAGATCTGAGAAAAGGGTAACATATAAAGATGACAATGTAGCTTCCACATCTGACCCCAATTATGACCGTCTATCTAAAAAAGTAGAAGAGATACAACAAATGGTAAAAAAAACGGTTGTCACAGTTAGTAACCAAAACATAAATCAAAACCATAACCAGAACCAGAACTTTAGAAGAAACCATAACACTCCCAACAGACAAAGAGAATCAGATCAGCAAGTTATTCCCCCATTCCAAGAAAAAAATTTAGATGAAGATGAGGGGATCATAGAGGAGTCTGAGGGAAACACAATAAACATGTTTGAAACAGAGGACTCAATCCATAATTGTTATTCAGAGGAAGATGAGCCCTCACCTTCATGTTGGGATGAGAAAGGATTAGAATCTGAAGATTACAGACTTGGATTTGAAGATGCTATCATGCAGGTCAGGGAAAAATATGAACTTAGGAGAAAAAAGAGCCAAGACAGTGCCAAAACCAAAGCTCCTGAGATCACCATTAAGAAAAGGCCTGAGAAATCTTCTAAAGCGACTGCTGAAAGTAGCAAACCATCAGCAGAAATTTCTAGGAAAAACAAAGGAAAAGACAACCAAAACACTGATACACAAGGTAAACCAGCTAGCAGCACTGACACGATAGTTAGTGCTCCTGATAAAATAGTCTCAAACACTGTACATAATGAGAATCAACACACTGATTCAGCCACTAAGGCGGTGGCTAACAAAACAGAGTCGAACATTCCAAAGAGTCAGTCCACTTTTAGTTTAGAGAGTGAGATTGCAAAAATCAAAATCTCTGTCCCACTTTCTGAGCTGGCCACTTAGGATGTATATAAAGGCCAAATTTTTAAAGCATTAAATTTAGGTGAGAATAGTGACACTGTAAATCTGAGTGATGATCAACCTGCCCTTCTGTTTGGTCCAAAGATAGAAGGAAATTTTCAAGAAGGGGTAGTGACCCCTTTTTATATCAGTCTTAATTTCCATGATAAGATACTCCACAATGCAATGCATGATTCTGGGGCATCACACAACCTAATGCCTAAGGTAGTGATGGAAATATTAGGCCTGGAGATAACCCGTCCCTATAGGGACCTATACTCATTTGACTCTAGCAGAGTAAAATGCCTGGGCCTGATCAAAGACTTATGTGTGAGCTTAACTCAGATCCCTGCTAAATTTATGGTCATGGATGTTGTGGTGGCAGATGTGCCACCTAAGTATGGCATGCTTTTATCTAGATCATGGGGAGCCAAAATGCAGGGTACAATGCAGATGGATGGCTCATATGCCACAATTCTTATCTTTGGCCAACTTAGAAAACTATATAGGGAGACACAGATGAAATTCTTATTCAGTAGCCCCGAAAAGCCTGAAAACTCTCCATTATACTTTGTACATACAAACCTTGACTCCTTCATCCTTTGTAATGATGTTTCCTTAGAAGGGTATACGTCCCAAAACAGAGATACAAACGAGAAAACAGAGCCAATGGATTTTAACATAATGGCTACCCTAGACTCAGAGGAGGAAGACGTAGAAAACTCAGAGTAGTGCACTAAAACAAAAGCTCAAAATGAACCAAAAACAGAATGCAATCATCCAACTAGTCACCTCTCTAACCTCCACACGCATAACGAAAAAATAAGTAGCCCACAGCCTAGTGCAGACCCTATAATGCAACATAATGGCGAACCCGGCTGTAGGGAAAGAAATGGTAACAAAAACGAGAGTGGACCCCTATGGGAAATGAGTTTCGATGGGTCATGCACCAAGAGAACTGCTGGGGTAGGAGTGTGGGTACATAACACAGAGAGTGACTATGCAGAGAGCCATGCATGCAACCTGCACTTCAAATGTACGAACAATATTGCAGAATATGAGGCCCTGATCCTAGGCTTAACTCTGTTGAAAAAATTAGGATCCCATAGGATAATTGTGTGTGGAGACTCTGAACTGATTATTAAACAAGTGAATGGTGAATACACAACGAAACATCCTAGGCTAAGAGCATATATGAATGACACTATGGATTTATTGAGAACATTTATTGAGTACGAATTAGTGTTTGTTCCTAGGAGTCAAAACGTCATTGGAAATGGATTAGCTTGCCTAGCTAGCTCATATCCTAAGACTCCCAGTGATCAGAAAATCATCATTCAGAACAAATTCAGACCTGTAGTGCCAGACAATGAAAAATATTGGCAGGTTTTCGAAGGAGATCAATAGATTGAAGATCTTCTGACAGACAGAAATGAGTTTGAATTTTCTGATTTAGACTCCCAATCTGACAGTAGCTGCCTAAGCGAAGAATCCTCAGATGAGGAAGAAACACCCTGTAACATAGAAATAAACGCTTTAAATGAAGAAACTGGAAATTTAACCACAAAATGTGAGAACACAGAAAGTGAAGATGTAGAGGTGTTGCAGACCAAAGATAAGAACATACCTCGAGGTCTGGCCCCTTTAGAAGACCTTTTTGACTTTGATGATGTAGCAAAAAAGCCCGCTATAGAACACGCAGACTCTGATGTGGAAGAATGCAACATAGGCACGGCAGACAAGCCAAAAATGATTAAATTGGCAAAGTCCGTACCCATAGAAATGAAAAAGAAATATATAGACCTTTCTAAGGAATTTGTTGACGTATTTGCTTGGAGTTACGAAGACCTAAAGGCTTATGACACGAACATCATAAAACATAAAATACCTTTAAAAGAAAATAGGAAACCTTTCAGGCAGAAATTTCGTAGGATAAACCCAAAACAATTTCCTGCAGTTGAAAAAGAGATTAAAAAGATGTATGAGGCAGGCATAATAGTTCCTGTGAGGTTCTTTGACTGGGTATCGAACTTAGTGGCTATAAGAAAGAAAACAGGGGAGATCAGGCTATGTATAGACTTCAGAAATCTTAATAGAGCCTCACTCAAAGACAACTACCCTTTGCCAAAAATGGAACACATTCTACAGCAGGTAATAGGCTCAAAAAGGATCTCTCTTTTGGATGGTTTTTCAGGATACAACAAAGTTTTAGTACTCCCAGAAGATCAACTCAAAACATCTTTTACCACTCCCTGGGGCACCTTTATGTATGTAAAAATGCCTTTTGGACTGATGAACATTGGATCAACCTTCCAAAGAGCAATGGATATATATTTTTCAGATGAGATAGGACACTTCATTGTGATTTATTTGGATAACATAACAGTCTACTCCAAGACTAAGGAAGAACACCTAGATCATCTGAGGAAAGTGTTTGAAAAATGCAGAAGGTTTGGTCTGTCACTGAATCCTAAAAAGACTGTATTTGGGATGTAAGAAGGAAAGCTTCTCGACCACCTTATATTTGAAAAGGGGATTAGGATAGACCCACAGAGAGTTGAGGGGATACTACAAATCACACACCCGAGGAACATCAAAGAATTACAGTCCTTCATTGGGAAAATAAACTTCCTTAGGAGATTTATTCCCAACCTAGCTGAACACCTTAGGAATATGACTAACATGTTGAAGAAAGGTGAGGGAGTTAAATGGACTGTTGGAGCTAAACAATATTTTGAATCAGTAAAACTTGCACTCACCCAAGCTCCTGTTCTGATCAGCCCTGATTTCTCAAAGGATTTCCTGATTTTTTCATTTGCCTCTGAGCATACAGTAGCTGTAGTCCTGCTGCAGAAAAACACAGAGGGGATGGAACAACCAATTTCCTTTTTTAGCAAAGCAATGAGAGATGCACCCTTGAAATACAATATAATGGGAAAACAAGCTTATGCCTTAGTCAAGGCCTTAAAGGACTTTAGGGTGTACATATTGCATTCTCACACCATAGCTTATGTGCCTAACATAGTGGTCAAAGATATATTGTCCCAAGATCCTGATGGTAAGAGGGGAAAATGGATTGCTGTGATTTTAGAATACAACCTTGAGATAAAACCCACCAAACTAATCAAAGGCCAGGGCTTAGCTAAATTAATGGCTGAATCGAATCTGCAATCCCTTAACATTAACATGGTAGCTGCCTTGGACGACTAGGAAGGATTGCCTGATCCCACTGTTGAGGAGAAGTTTTAGAACTCTCCATGGTACTCTGATATCCTTTATGTGCTCACCAACCTCAATGCTCCACCTGAACTGTCTAAAACCAAGGCCAGATTCCTGAAACTAAAGGCTAGAAATTACTGCATTCTGAATAAAAATTTATACTGGAAAAATCCAAATGGCCTATTTCTTAAATGTTTTCCAGAAATTGAAGTTGAAAGGATTAAACAAGAATTCCATGCAGGAGAGTGTGGAGGACACCTGAGCTGGAAGGTCACTACAAACAAAATACTCAGAGCTAGCTATTATTTGCCTACACTCTTCAATGATATCCATAAAATGATAATTGCTTACCACAAATGCCAGATCTTTGAAGGCAAGAGAAAACTCCTTCCCCTCCCTTTACAACCAATCACTGTTGAAGGTCCTTTTATGCAATGGGGCCTAGATTTCATAGGAGAAATCCACCTTGTTTCTTTTTCACAACAAAAATGGATCTTAACAGCCACAGACTACTTCACTAAGTGGATAGAGGCCATACCTACTAGGAATGCCACAGATTCGGTCATCATTAGGTTCCTAGAAGGTCATATCCTCTCTCAATTTGGTTGCCCAAGGAAAATAATCACCGATAATGTTGTTTCTTTTGGATCCAAGAAAATGGTTGATTTTTGTCACATGTACCAAATAGCACTTGGTCATTCACCTGTCTATTACCCATAAGGTAATGGCCTAGCTTATTCATCAAACAAGAGCCTAGTGGCCATCATCAAAAAGCTTCTAGAAGAGAACAAAAAATCATGGCATAACAAGTTAGTACATGCTTTGTGGGCCGACAGGCTTACAACAAAGAAGTCCATCGGCATGTCACCATACCAGCTTGTCTATGGAACAGAAGCAGTTTTTCCTACCAGCCTTGGAGTACCAGTAATCAAACTTATCCAAGAGATCCAGACAGAAGAAGACAGTGTGGTAAGAAGGATAAACTAAACAATCCACCTCCAGAAAACGAGGGAAGAGGTTTATGACAGAGCTATCAGAGTTCAGGAAAACATAAAGAAGTTGTTTGACAAGAGAACCAAAGCTGCTGATTTCCAAATTGGAGATAAAGTTCTGAAGTGGGACTCAAGGATAGAGGATAAAGGGAAACATAGCAAGTTTGACAGTTTGTGGCAAGGTCCATACATCATCCAAGACACTGTGGGTCCAAATGCCTTCTTCCTACAGGAATTAGATGGTACAGAGCTGTTTGGGGGTCCTATCAATGGCAGGATGCTCAAACACTACTTCTGTTGATTTACAATTTCCAGTTTCCATTTCCATTGCACATACCATTGCATTTTTTTGTTTTCAAGAAAAAGAGAAAATGTTCCAAAAACAGATGAAAAGTGAGAGGTTCAGATATGCTTAAAACATGAACCTCTGATGTGCAAAGAGTGACTCTAACATGCTCAAAACCTGAGTCACAAAGGGAAGAAGGATACTTCAAGCTTCAAATTTCAAGCCTTCACAGTTTTGTTTTCAGTTTTCTGCATTTTTCTGTCCATGTGCAACTGTCTTTATGCCTTGGATCCACAAAAAACCAGACTGTCTAATCCTGGTTTGACTGTTTTTAAATTTCTGTTGTAGAATGTAGAGAAGAAATCTGCTGGACAGTTTAAGCCCAGTAGACATTAGATTAGGTAGAGAAACATATGAGACCAACAGTCTAATCTGGTCTCATGGAGCAATAAGGGTAGAAATAGAATAGGTTTATTTTCTGGTTTGTAAAAAATAATGATGTAAAGGGTCTGCTAGCTCAAATGCACCCGAGAAGAAGAAAAATTCTAGGACTGTAGTGTGGGTAGGTATATTGATTGGGAAATTTTTCTACTAAATCGATGTCTTCACAATTGTGGCTGCTGAAAATCAAAGAAGAAGGAGGCTTATGCAGCAGGCATCTGGCCTACACCAAAGATCATTTTTTGAATTCTTGACTCCTTCAAGAAGAAGCCATCCCCATGTGGAGCCACTGTTAGCCCCTTATAAATTCCTTGACAAGCAAGCAAGGGGCTATTTTGTTTTATAAGCCTGCAAGGAATGCATTTCCCTTGAAAACACATCATCCTTGTAGCCTTTTCATGTTTCCTTCCTTGTGATTATTTTCCTCTACTGTTATGGTATCAATGAGCCTTACTGATGAAGAATTATGCTCCAAAAGGCCATTATCTGCCCCTTGTACCTCTGCAGAATGCCTCTTTCTATCCATCTTCCCCTTTTTGTCAAAGTCCCCTTTGTTCTCCCCAAATCCACCCTTTCCCTCCTAAATCTCCTCAAAATCCCCATGAAATCCCACCCTTGCCTTTTGCTTTCCCAAATTTCCCCTCTATCTCCCTATCGTTACCCTCCTTAGGCCTTGAAATGCATTAAAATGGGTTAGAAACCCACTTTTCGACCTTATAATAGGCCTAAGCTCCTTTCTCGCAAACCCCTTTCAAACACTTCCCCATATACCCGTAGCCCAAGACCAAGCGCTTAAAGTCTTGGGAGCCAATCGCAATCAGAGTGTAGAGCGAGCGTTTCCCTTTGTAAAATTGTAAAACTCCGATGCGATTGGTTTTTCACTTTATGTCCCGCGACGTGTTTTCTGCCGTCGATCTGTCATACCGATCAGACGGTTGGGCGCTGATCGCAATATCACAACTGTTCCAATCGCATGTTGTGTTTTAAATGTTCCGATCATCCATCGCAAATATTTGGAATGCAATTGATCACGTTACAAACATTTGCGATGCGACTGATCGCGCCACCGCTCCAATCCACTCGATCGCACCATCGCCGTCCATTAGCCCGCAAATCCGACGGTTCGGAGTTTACCTACGTGTGGACCCAACCGGGCACTATGCCATAAACCCGGTGGTATCTATCGCACCGCTTTGGAGCGGTAGGCGGTATTCTCCCATTGCCCAACGATTCCATACAGCTTCTGATGTGTGGCTCCTGTACGATTCCAAAATCGCTTGCTCATCGCACGTTATCTTTCGGTACGGGACACGCAATGATATGCATATCAGCCGTCAGATATGCCGTCGCCCATCCAATGGTCATCACTCAACGAAGCTGCGTAGGGTTTAATCTATGGTCGTCGTACTCCTGGCCCACCGTTCATCGTCCTCCGCCGCATGATCAACCGTCGATCTCCTCTTGGATCCAACGATCCAGATCTGTTTCTCCACTGTTGACTTTTCCGTCGCCGCCCAGTCCCACCACGTCACCTCCACGTGTCTCACTGTGCATTCGCCCTTCCCGTTTTATATATTCATTTGAAGGGTCAATTTTAAGGTTTTTATGTTAATTTTCCCCTGCGCTCCGCCAGCCTTCCACCAGAGCACTTGTCCACCACTCCTCTGCGTTTTTCCGTCATTCATTTGCAGTTCCACTGTCATCCTCATGGTCACCCGTATCATCTGACCCCCCATTGTTTTCTTAACCTGTGTTCGTATTTTGCAGGGTTATCAGGGGCAGAAAACTGCCATGGTTCATATGTACTACTTCAATGGCGTACTGCGTAGATAGAATTAAACCTGGAAGCTGGTACTATAATAGAAAACTCAGAAAGGTAGCGGCGGCATAAATACTATCCCAGGACAGTTCAATCTCCGCAAGAAACCTATTCGGTGCCATTAAAGCCCAGATTTTGCAGATCGAGACATTTATGGAGAGTGGAGAAAAACCAGCTAATGATCAAGGATTTCAGTGTTTAGTATTGAAGGTTTTGAGCCTTAATACAACGTTTTAGAGGCAAAGCACCAGATCTGTGATCTCAGGGATCATGCAGAAGGTACAGCACGCAGAAATTCAGGGATACCAGGATTCACATCAGCAGATTGTCCCAAAGGACAAAGCGCCCATATCGGTTCCATTATTTACCGTGTTCCCGAGGATTTCCACCTAAACCACAGTCCAAAGCTATTAGAAACATTTGTTTCACAAGCATGGCAGTCCATTCAGTCATTTTGTTTACACACCAGAGTACCACACAGTACTGCATTCGGAGCACATCAGAGTCATATCAGAGTAATTTGAAGCCTGAAGAAGATCATTCGTTCACCTAAAGAATACTAGAGATTAATGCACAGGATTTATACAGAGTGGGCTTAGGCCCTCTTTCTTTTCAGAAGTTAATACTGCATTTAGTTCTTCACCTACCTTCTCTACTCCTCTGCAGCTATAAATTCATGAAGAAACTCATTGTAAAGGTTGTTGATCAGTTATCAGAGAATTGCAAGTAGTTTTCTGTCGAGACACAGTCTCTGTGTAAAGTGTTAGATAGGTTGAGGAATATGATTTCAGACTGAGTATTCAGCTATTGGCAATGTTGTACTTGATTGGTATTGCTATTTAATATGACAAGCACATTTCTTTGGATCCTGATCTGAAGCAGCGGTGATGTTTTCCTATCTCTGTGTTTAATTCATTTCATTTCGTTTCTACTGGCTTGCATCAGAATATTGGCATAGGATTTACCCTTTTTAGGTACCCTATGTTTCTACTCTCCTTGCCATTAATGTTTTTCTTCTGAATGTGTTATCTAAGAATTGATTTCAGTTGGTTTAACTAGTGTAGTGGATGTTGTTGCCTGCTCTCTGATGTATGGTTTAAATGAATTCAGTTCTTAGATATTTCTTGTTAAGGATTTAGTTGGAAGATTTGGGAACACTGGGGATTAGAGTTAGCCTTGTCCACTAGGATCCTTGTGCGACCAGCTGGTCTTTAACATTGTGCTCTGAATCTGTGTTATCTCCTCCTCTCTTACCTTTCATATCACACAATCATCTTTAAGATCCTATGTTTTAGCTGACTAGCCCAACTGAAAGCTTGCATGTTGATAGCAAGTAAACCCTTTCCTGACTCCATTGCCCAATGGTCTTTAAGATCCTATGTTTTAGCTGACTAGCCCAACTGAAAGCTTGCATGTTGATAGCAAGTAAACCCTTTCTTGACTCCATTGCCCAATGGTCTCAATGTTTTCCTGATTCACCTCTCCTTTGCCTAAATTTCCTTTTTCTCATCCTCGTCTTGTATTGGACCCTTTTTTCCTGATTCCCAACAACCAAACATAAACAATCAAACAAACCACTCTGCGCCTATAACTAGCCTAACATCTCAATTTGAGCTTCAAAGATATATCATTCTTTGTTTTATTGGAGAGATCCCTCTTCGGGTCCAGGAGGGCTAGATCCTAAGGCCCCAAAGTGGTTCTGATGTTGTCTCATTTTTTGGTCTTGCCAATCTGGCCAAAACATGGGAACCCCAACAAATAGTTCCATTTTTTATCAATCCAAATCTTCGCAAAGATGGAAATCGAGTGGGAAATTGATATTTTCCTATTGTAAAAGGTAAAAGTGGATGATATGTTTCATAAGCCCACATACAAAGATATGTTTCATAACTTGATACAACACGATGTAATTTTAATAAAACAAGATTATTCTACCACTTTTTAGTAAGGGATTGCAATTGTTGATGACTGACTGTTGTAACAGAAGAACTCGAATATTTTGAATCAAGAAATAATTTAAAAACTTGTAGAAGAGCATGTTGAAATAGAAAAAGTTAAACAATACATGGAGACTGCAGTTGTTCTAAACAAGAAAGTGAAGTTAATTGAAGAAATTATGGAAGAAAAATGTTATTTGGTACCAAATGTAGAACATGAACATGTTGAAGGAACTGAAGTCCATTGTGCAGGTATGCATGTGGAGGATGGAATTGAAGTTGAAAATGAAATTGAATTTCCTTTGCAACAACAGAAAAAATGTGAGGAGAACCTACTAGTGAATGTAAAATTTGATTATGAGCTTGAATTGGAATTTCTTGAGAAGCATCTTGCAAATCCCAAGTATGATTGAGATGAAAATCAGAATGGAAAAGTTGTTATCATTGTAGTAGAAGAGATAGAAAAAAATAAAGTCAACCATCATATTTGTTGAAGCTATTGCAATAGTAGGGAGATGAAAGAAAACAAAAATATCAATTTTTTAATCTTACATAGGTTGATCAAAAATCTCAATCAATAGTACTTGAGCTAAAGGAAGATACAAAGGAAAAAACAAATAAACATGAAAATTAAGATGAATAAATATTGAAGAAGAAGACTAGAGTAAAGCTAAAGTTGAATAAAAAGAAAAATTAAGTAGAATATAAAGTTTGAAGCAAAAGAAAGAAAAATCTTGTATAACATAGAGATGAGGACAAGTTGCACTAGTGTGCTAAAGAAAAACGAGTTTTTGAATTGATTTTGAGTGCTGTAAGCCTAGTTGAGACGTGAATTAGTATGTGGTATTGGTGATAATTAGGGGGAGTGTTGGAACGTGTTAATTACTCACAATCTTCACACAATTTCATGTAGTTTTCTTGTGTTGCAAGTAGAATCTAAATTTGGGAAAGATTTAGGCATGTATGTAAGAGATAAAATTGGTGTGGCCATTATTAGCATTCTAACATCCTTCTATAGGATCTCTCTATAGGATTTGTTCTCTATGTGTTCTTTTATTATCAAGCAATTCAATCAATTTGGATTAATGAGTTCCAATTTTATTGTGTGGTATTTTCTATGAGTTATTGGCGTGGTTCTTTGTTTTTTACAACTGTAGTTGTTATAATTTTTTCCTCCCGCCATTATTAATTCATATTACCTCTAAAACTCAATTTTTTTCAAATAAAACACTAATTCCACTTATTACTATTCCACACCTAAAACTTGCCCTAAGCTACAAACAACCATCTTGATTTGAAGATGTCCCATTGTCAAATCCCCTCGTGATTACTATTAGGGATCCAAAATAGTATTGGTTACCAATTAATTGGTAATGGACATAGCTAAGCTCCTAGTAGCAAATAGATCCATTGGAGGAATAAAACAAAAAATACATGATTAACACCTCTAAAATCGTTAATCAGAGAATTTAAACTCTTCTTGTCATTACAATACATTTCATGTGCCAAGTTTTAGTTCAAAATAGAGGCTTCATTTCCAATTAGTGTGCCATCCATACCCTAACTATCACCATAATGCATATGCAGTTATGCCTATCTATGTGGAGGTCAGTAGAAGTAGCTCTGTAGTGGCAACTTCCAATGGCTTCCATAAGGACTAGAAGAATCCACAATTCATGTGATGAATTCAGATGGTGTCTTGCTTAGAGATTCATGCAAAAAATTCATTTTAAAATTTCCTTTTATTTTATTTTTGAGATTTTAAGGTACAATATACTTGGAGTAAGCCATAATATATATAATTGGAATATTTTCCATTAAAATTGTTCAACCTCCACCCTAAATTATAAAAGGTATACACAAATTTAATTATGGCCATATGAATTTACAATTAAAAATATGTTGTGGTATTTATATTTTAAATGGTTGAATATGGTCAAACAAATGATGTCGCAATGTGTCGAAAAATAAATGATGTCACAATGTGTCAAACAATAAACATCTTCACCATTGGACAAAAATAAATGATGTCACAATGCGATGAGAAAATAACGATAACTTAATGGAGAACAAAACCTTTGTTAATCATGCCCATCCATGGTCACATATAGTCAACTATAGATAACATGATCAATGCAGGTCAACACGATCAAGGTGGACAACCATGGTCAACCATAGTCAACAATGATTTACATTGGTCAATGTGGTTAAATAAGGTTAATTGTGGTTGACCATGGTTAACATAGTCAAACATCATTATCCATAGTCAACATGGGCATCATAGTGATCCATGGTTGACCATAATCTTCTGTAGGTAAATGTTGACAACCATGGTCAACATTGTGAACCAAAAATGTGGCAAACAATAAATTTCAACATAATGTGAGAAACTACAAATGACATCACAAAGTGACTAAAAATAAATGATGAAATAATGTGATGAAAAACAAAAGAAGTTGCATTGTGTCGAATGTAGAAATTTTAAACAATACTATGATGTATTACTGAACTCTCTTGATCTAACAATTAAATCCACTGTTAAATACAGAATCCTTCTACCTAATTCTTTGCAGAAATTAAATCGCCAATTGCAAACACATGGAGAAAGATCAATTGAACATAACACAAATGTTTTTACTAGGAAAACTTAAAGATAAAAACCCCAACTATCATATATTATGTATATCATAGATCATGAAACAATCTCATACAAAGCTCTTCTCATATAGCTCTCAGTACAATATACAATCGTCTCATACTGTCATACAAAAATTGGTTCACACATGCACCAATTTACTGCCTCCTGATAGCCTGCCTCCACTGCACAATCCCTGATGGTCAAGAACCTCTGAATGACTTCGATATGGCCAGCCTTGACTGTGAAATCCTCATAAGAAACTCCAATGTGTGTGTAGATGCATTGAATGCATCACTATAGTCACAACTAATAGTCAATCAGGCCCTTTCACCTATGTCTCAACTGGGTCTCCACTAGATTTGACATGCATGTAGTTAACCGTAGTATTTCTTTAGTTGCAAGTGAGATCACTCCATGTGAATTAATTTAATATTTATTTTACTGATCTCTCACTAGTGTATCTTTATTTACAACTAGTTACAACTAGCACAACTGAGTTTAACTCACTTAACTGAGTTAAATTAAATAACAACTCACATAACTACACATCCAACTCTATTACAACTTTTTATCACTCAGTTACAACAAATTCCACTGCATGGTCCACCAACCTACCACTTCAACTCGAAATCCACTTAGCTAACTGATTTGTCAATTCAGTTAACTAGTTCCAAGTGCTGATTGAAAATATATAATTATTTATTGTCTAATTTTTGTTAAGGGCTTAAAAAAAATCGACATGCATTCTAATTTTATACATGCATTCCACGAAACAGCTTCGCACATGCATTCCAAACTTAGACGCCCATCCATCCATATAATTCTCAACCATCTATAAATAGACTACTGCTAAAAATAGGCTTTGATCCAAATTCTAAAAATAGACATATCACCTAAAAATAGCCTGTATGGGCCCCACCTAATGTAGGTGCTTATTTTTTCACTAGGATCGAGGATGATGTTTCCGGATGCCCATTTCACAATTTCTTGTTGCAATATTCAACATCGAATAAAAGACATCATTACAATTGGAAAAAATAAATGATGTCATAATGCGACAAACAAATAGTGATATTGTAATGTGACAAATAAAACCATTTATTAACCATCACCGAACATATTTAACTAAGTCAACCATGATTGCGCCTTGGTTAACCATGGCCAAAAAAAATCAATCATGCTCATCCATTGCCATGCATTGTCAACTATAAAGAACATAGTCAACATGGTTAAGATGTCAACCATGCTTAACAAAGGTCAAAGATGTTTGAACCACATGCAATAATGGTGTAGATGATCAACAAGGTATACCAAAACAAACATCGACATCATAGTTAGCCATGGTTAACCATAGACATACGTGAGTAAATTCTGACAACCTTAGTCAACCATGTTCACCCATAGTCAACCATGCTCAAATAAGCTCAAACATGGTAAAAAAAGCTCAATTATGGTCAAACATGGTTAACAAGCTCAACCATGAGAAACCTTGTTAAACCATGGGAAAAGAGGCTCAACCGTGGTCAACCACAGCCAACCATAGTAAACCATGAGTAGCATGTTCAAATATGGTTGAACAAGGCCAAATATGGTCAACATGGACTACCTTATTCATCTATGGTTAACCAAGGTAAGCATGGTCATCTCAAGATCAACCATGATTAGACAGTCAAACATCATTAAGAATGGTCAACCACAATCAACTATACTCAATCATAATCAACTACACTTAAACAATTAAGACCATAATTTGTCCATATTTAACCATAATAAAGCAAGGGGAACCATGAGGAAGATGGTACAACCATGGTTAACCATCATCAACAAGTTCAACCATGGTCATCATGGCTAACCATGGTCAACCATTTTCACCAATGCTCAACCACAATCAATGTTATGCAACATGGTGAACAATGGTAAACCTTTGTCAATTATAATCTATCATAAACAACATTAGTTTAGTGTGGACAATCATGGTCACCCGTAGTCAAGCATAATCGTCCACCCTTATAAACCATAATTTTTTTGGAAAATTAATATCAACCATCGCGTTAAGCAGCCATACCTTAGTTAATGTTTTGCACGTTGTGAATTGAGTGTGCAGAGAAGGACAAGTTCCGAGCAGAGTACATAACCCATTCCGCAACATAGTTAAATAATCAAAGTCAAATAGAATTTAATGCATGGTTAGTAAATGTGTATGGGAAAGTATTTAATCCACAAGTGTCGTTTACTTCACTCAAAGTCTGTAATGTTTAGAAAGTGATGTCCACCCATACTATGTATTAAATTTTACATGTTTGAATTAGAGTGGAAGAGCGTGTTGTGTAATGTGGTGGATGTAAGTCTGGAAAGGCAAGGGGAGAAAATTGTGGAGAAAATTTTGGTGGGTCGTGAAAACACAAGTTACAAGTTTTACTATGTGTTACTCCCCAACCCCCGGTGAATGTAATTCTCAGTAAGAACAACAGTTTTACTGGTGAAGGAGCCTCAGCTTCCATATGAATCTGTATGTTGTGTTTTTGAAGTTATAATATAAAGTTTAATTAGTCTCAAATAGTTCTGAAATTTTTCACATACCTGCAACACTCTGTTTTAAAATTATTTGATTATATTAACTCCTCTCTATAGTTGCTATTTTAGGTGTAAACTTCAGTAATTGTTTTTTCTTAGTTAAAATTCTAACAAAATTAACCATATTTAACAATAGTAAACAAAGTCAGCCATAGCCCCACTCAAATTAGCCATCAACCAAAACAACCATATTGATAAAGTAATTGATATACACCAACCAACATCATTTTCCACCTTTCATACACCAATCAACCCTACTAGTTTAAAAGGTGGAAAATGATGTCAATAGATGTATATCAACCACTCCATTAATATGCTTGTGCTAGTAGATGAGTTGATAGTAATAGTGTTAAGAGATGAGTTGATATTATTGACTGTTAGACACCTAATCCTCCTAAAGTTAGTGTGGGAGTTGAACAATCAAAAGGAGTTCAAGATACCTTGAAAGATGAATCCAAAAGTCATTCTAATGTATGATAAATATGTATCATTGTGAATAACAAATACATAAATTGCTTATATGTAATAAAATGTTTATCTCTCATATCTTATATGCATTACCATACTTGTATTTGACATGGTATTGAAGCCATCCATTTTTTGCGTTCCTTCCCTTATAACTCCCTCCTTCTCTTGGCAAAACTGCCTCTTTGCCTGATCTTGACAGAACTATCCCACTGCCCACTGGAATTCCTATCCTTCCTACTCTCGACGCATTCCTCTCCCCTCCCTTAGCGTCCCACAATACTCCATACGCTGCTCCATTACACAGTCGGCCTCACAGTCACTCCTGTAATACACCGTGATCCTCCCGTGCTCGACCTCCTCCAATACGCATCGATATACTGCGGACCATCTCCCCTTTTTTTGTCGAGCTATTTTCCTATTTCCCCACCAGGACTATATTACGCAAATTCCTTTAGACCCTCTGTTGCGATCACGTGAGGTGTATAGTATTATGCTCTCCTCCAGTATTATGCTGCTCTCACAGTCTCCATTACAACGCTCTCGGCCTCGGGGTTAGAAATATTGTAGCAAAATTTTTAGGATGCTTTCGTTTTGGTCTCTGTCTGTATCGTATGGTGACCTCTCACACAAGTCGTTGTATGCATTCGAAGCTGCAGCCCTTGTTGTCATAATCCGCTCCATTTTCGCTCCCATAGCTGACTTCTCTAGTATCCTCAGGGATATAAAAAGAATATAGGGGATTTCCCCACACCTGGACTCCCAGAGCGCGAAAGCACACCACAAAAGACTGTATATCGCAGCCTAGAAGGTTCCGGGGGTCGATCGAGCACTAAAGGTTGTGCCAACCGATTGAAACGCCTCTATCGATCAGAAGCAGACCGCAAAAAAACGGAGCGAGGTTGCATCAGTATCCGAGAGCAACACTGAGTCGAGCACGCTCTGATATTTGCAATTTCTAATGAATGAAAAAATGTTGTGCGACAACCATATTTGGAGGTGGTTATTTGCAATTTTACATTCAACAAGTTTTTCTGCACTAACCATTGAAACGCTTGGAATTATCAATCAGCTTTTAGCAGTTACTGTTCATACTTTTTGCATGCAACTAGTTTCCTCCTCTCGTTGTTAATCCAGGTCGTTAGAACTATTTAAAGTTTCTTTTAAAATATTCTCCAGAACATTCCTCGCAATTCTTCAAAAAATTATGTTGGAGAGCGCAATTTTCACTCTGCGATATTCTCGGCAATCCGAGCAGAATCAACAATTTTCCGACGGAATACTCGTTGTTTTATTGACACCAGGGAGAGAGAGAAGAATCAACCATTTTCAGACGGAATACTTGTTGTTTTATTGATACCCGGGAGATCGAAATACTTCGTGTTGCTGGAGCTCTAAAGGCTCAGGTGCACTTCGATCATTTTTTCTCTGGATTATATGTTATATGTGCGATGAAATGTTGACTACGTATGGATGGTTTTTAAATGTTGCAACCTGACAGCTTATGGTGCGTTCTCTCGGAAATCTTTTGAGTATATTCCAGTGAAATATATATATATATATGCATGCAAGCAAGTGTATACGCTGCATGGTGCATTGCACTCTTTCGTTTGATGCGTTGATTGAATGGTGCAATGGTCATTTCATTTTAACGTGGAATGGGTCACTTGTGCTTTGAAATGGTCGGTTTATGTTTGCGCAGTCTCCTGCCTGCAAATTGGTGTGTAACAGTTCATTCAATACATGTGTTTTGAATACCGTATATGGTATGCTTTCGATGTGCGTTGACTCTTTCTTTGAAGGTCTGAAATCCATAAATCAAGACCATATGCCAGTTGTGCATTAAGATCATGTGCTCCACTCTGATAACCTATCCCATGCACTCAAAACTATGCTGCTACCTTTACGTTTGATGCATTTGGAGGAGCGTTAAAACTCTGGTTGTTGGAGGTGTCATGGTTTGTTTTGCATTTGAAATTGAATTATTGTGAATTAATTGAAGTATGTGATAGGATTTATAAATATGTTTTTGCATGTGATTTCATTCACCTATGATTCGGTTCATATGTTGGGTGAAATATATGTTGAATGATATGTATGAAGACTTAGCATGGAGAGTTTGGATTGTTGGTATTGTATGTTTCTCTTCATTTGTATGCGCATTGGCATAGTTTGATGGTTGTCATATAGAAGGAAGTGATTATTTTGGAAATTGAAAGTAGTCATTGTGAGGGGAGAATTCAGTTATTTGTAATGCACATTTTTATAGTTTTAATTTTGAAGTATTAGAGTTTCTCAATACTCTAATACATTATGCTACTAACAACATAATCTAAATCAACAGAGCCTCTATTTTAGATATTCAAACTTGTTTGCAAAATACACAAGAACAGATTGAGTTTTTTCAGCTTGAATCTCAGCTACAACAAGAAGAATTACAGCAATGGAGTCATCATTCTGAACCTATTTTTGTTCATAACATTGAAAGAGACTCCCATAAGCAGCAAATCAATAATGTTGCGGTTGATTCACATTCAATGCCCATTTCAAGAGCATATTTGTATGCAGATGGAGAAGCTCAAGTTCCACCTCCCAAGCCGATCCAAATTTGTGAAGGAACGCAACATAATACATATATATCCATAAATACAAAGATGCATTGGAAATAACACTTCATTTCATTAATATCAAAGAACTGAAATTTGTTTACAGCTAGAATGGAAATAAACTAGCTAGGGCACTGGTAGCTTATCTCTAAGAAGAGATGTGTTGGCTACAGGTCTCTGAATTGTGTTACAATGAGGCTCGAGGGCCTATTTATTATTGAAAAACAATGGAAAACCCTAAAAATTCAAAAACCTAACTCTAGGAGATGAAGCACCAAAACTATAGGCCCTGTTTCGGTAAATTGGTACTTCAACTTCTCGGGGACGTAACTTTGGCATACAATCTTTGTTTGGCATGCACAATACCTCGTTAGAAATATCTATCCAAGGAATACAACTCTTGATGTGAGTAACATTGAGGGACCTTCCATGTCACTCTCGATTTTCCCAAAAAACTTTGTTTAGGGCCTCAAAATGGCTTCAGAAATTCAAGACCCAAAAAACTGCTAAAAATAGTAAATTGTGCTACAATTAAGGAAACTAAAAAACTGAAAGAAACAATGGTGGGGTCCCAAGTGGAATAGGCAGGTGGCCACCAATATCCACTGGATCATTCCTCCCCCCTCAGGAAGCAATGGTCCCCATTGCGTTGAGTTCTTCCATGAGATGAGGAAACTTCTGTTGAACTTAGTCCCTAGTGAACCACTTGCCTTTGTGCAAGAGTTGACCAGTGTTGACAACCTGACACAGTTGGATCTTATGCTGGCGAGTGTTCTTGATTTGCATGTCCATGAAACAATCCATGGTGGCATGTTCCATGCTATCTGGGTTTGACTCTGTTGGTGTGAGCTGTTATGCAATGTCAAAGGTGTCCAATAGAGGTGGGAAGTAGGGCCGAAGGAAGTCAACATTAAACAGTGGGTGCATACCAAGGAATGGTCGTGTACTGAGCTCGAAGGCATTGATCCATACAAACCTAGTGATGGTGTACGACCCATATCAAAGCGGGAAAAGCTTGCAGTGGGGTCCAACAAGATGCTCCCTCTACTAATGTAGGCACACTTTGTCGCCCACCTAGAAGTTATGTGGCACCCAATGTTGATCATGTCATTGCTTGTACTTAGCATTGGCTCTATCCAATATGTCATGAATCTGTCGACGGATGTGTTGAATGTTCCCAATGAAGTTGTTCTCTTTGTCAGCTTCAGATTGGACATGAGCTGAATCAGCCTGAGTAGCCACAAATGGCATGGCTACGTCAATGGGACATAGTGGTTGTAATCCCAAGCCCACCTGAAAGGGGTCGTGGTCAATTGAGCTATGGAGAGCCCGATTGTAACTGTGTTGTACATAGGGAAGGCTCTCATCCCATGTGCAGGGATACTTTGAATTGTACATGTGCAGAATGTGGACGATCATCCTGTTGACAACTATTAGTGTAAGTTTGTTCAAACTATCACCAGTGATAAAATATGCTCTTACCATGTCTTTTTAGGTTCTCAAAGTCAAATTTTTGTCATTTCATTAGGTTTTCAAATAAAAATTTGGTCACTAGTTAGTGTGTCTAGGGCTATTTGCACTCCTTTCAAAAAAAATTACATGTCGATCCTTGTCATCACTTAGTTGAGTGTACCATCCAATAAAAGATCATCATCATCACTTCAGTCAACGACATCATGATTTCATTCATTTCAGTGTCTCCATTAGGTCATTAGGGTTTTAGTCAACCAAAATCTATCATTCCATGCATAAATCCAACAAAGGAGGAGTGGTAATAGGTAAATTTGTTCAATAAAGTTTGGTTTCAAAATGTAATTTATGTTTCATATTATGGAATAAGTTTCAAGTTCTAAAGCTGCAATTGAAGGTTTCAAAAGCTACGAGGTTATAAAATCTACAAAGTTCCAAAGCTACAAGGTTCAAAAATGCAAGTCATTCTTGGAAAAGGACAAGTGGGTCCCATCGTCACTCAAAAGAGGTAAACTCAACTTATAAAAGGAAAAAAGACAAAGGATAAACTTATTTTCACTCAGCTATCTTCCTACCATCGAGCTCTCCTCTCCCATTGCCAAGAAAATCGATTTTTTACCTGTCGAGTGCAATTTTCACAATTCACTGCACATCTAGACAAGGCACTGCACACATGAACACTTCGCTACACACATGAACACTATGCTACGCATCTGGCCAAAAACATTGTGCAAAGGAGCTCATTGCTACACATCTTCGCTGCGCACAGGAAGACTGCGCTATGCATCTAGGTAAAACACACATATTTCTGTGGGATGAAGCACAACTATATCCAAGGGTTTTCTTCTGTTAAAGAAGGTTCCACAAGCTCAAAAGAAGTAAGTAACAACATTCATCTCAACCCTTTCATGAAATTTTCCTAAGATTCAAGATAATACCTTCTCTATGGTTTTTCTTTCTTTATCAGTCTCCTACTCACCACATTTCATTTGCTAAGGTAAAATCCAGAAAATCTTCTCCATATACCTTCAAATACACTTCATCAGAGCTTCATCTACCCACTGCCTTAAATCCTCCCTTTTTCCCTCCTATCACCTATGGTTTCATTATGGAGATTGATACCTCACCTCCAGAAAGGAAAAAATATAACAAGGGAGGCAAGTTTTTGAGTTTTGAACCTTCAAGTGTCAAAGAAATCATTTCTTCTCCCTTCATCAAGAAATTTTTTGAAGATTTGAACTACCTGGAGTTTTGCAAGAAGATCCAAGAGGTTGGCTATCATGAGCAACTCACTGGAATTTTTTCCACTGCATTGAAAAGAGACAAAGTTACCTTAGCAGGGATAGACTTTATAGTTTTAGTGGATGACATCTCTCAAGCCACAGGAATACCTAATCATGGAGATAACTGGTTCAAGGGTATGGATTTGGACATTGAGGAGTACAAACCCTACCTAAAATCACATTACAGACATGATCCTTCACATGTTTTTCCATTTAGATACTTACTTGAGAAGTATGCTCCATTGATGAGAGTGATCATAAAATACTTTAGATGTGAAGGAAGGTTCTCAAGACTCAGCCAATATCACATAAAGTTGCTCATGCACTTCACAACTACTAAATCTTTCAATTTTTGTAATTTCTTGTGTAGGAGCATAGGTAAAATGTCTGAAAAAGTGTAGGTGAAAGGAAAAGAACATCACCCTAGAATTTTTCATCATAGTTTGATAAAGGTTATGGTTCTCCATCAGTTATCAGAAAATAACATGACATGGGATACTTTCATTGAGGCAACTTTACTCATGTCTGCTCTTAGTTCACCTAACAAACAACAAACCATGTCACCTACAATGCAAGAGGTGGGTTCATAAAACAAGTTGGAAGCTCAATCACTAAAGGAATCAGTTACAAAGAAAACCAAAGCAGAAGTGACCAAAACCTATGCATGAAGAAGGAGGCTTGTTTTTTCTCCTCAAATTGAGGAAGGGGCCATGATTGCATCAGCATAACAGGAAACACCATTACAGCAAGAGGCATCTTTGCATGATGAGGAGATCATCCATCATGACATTGACATAGTGGACTTGGAGGCCAATGAAGAGCATGAAACCCTAGACCAGGTCATTAAAGAAAAATATGGTGAGATAAAGAAGCCAAAGGAAAATTTGGCAAGGGCTAATTTCATAATTTCATTCTTGGAACCGAAAAACAATCAACTGAAGGTAAAGCAACTACTTTCAGAGAAGAATCTGTTTAAAACTAGTATGCAAGATGTGAAGGTAAAAGCAGTGGTTGACAGTGAAGATTAATATGAGCATGAGGAACAGGCGACAATGAAAAGGCCAAGGACCATGTGCCTCAGGAGGGCACTTCAAAAATAAAGAGAACATAATCCACCAGATGAAGAGTTGACTTTTGAAGAAAGGATAGCCATGGAAATCAATGAAAATAGAGAGTTTGGGTTGAAAAAGTGAATTTTCACTTAGAGAAGCTCCTTGACAAAGCCAATAGAGACAATAAGATGCAAAGACATATGGATACCAGTACTACAGAAGAAATCATAATTTTAATATCAAAGTTGAACAATTGCAAGCAAAACTGAAGGAAACCCTAATCAGCCAAAAGGAGAAGGGTAAGTTAGACCTGCTTTCTGATGCTTCCCTAATAGAATAACACATCACATTAGGACTTCATGGAGCACGCTTGGACAAATTTTGAAGATTTTTGAAGGATTTTTTCAATTTTGTGAATTTTTGAATTTTTTGGAAATTTTGGTCATCCCAGATGTGCGGCAAGCTCACGGTGCACATTTCCTTAGAGCATCCAAATGACCAAAAATTAGAATCTTTCGAAATGTTATGACTTCTAATTTAGACCCATGTCCTTGGTTTTCTTATCTCCCACACAATTTTCAAGAAAAATGCAAAAATTACCCTAAAAATAGGTTTCTGCCACTGTTTTGGACCCCTCGCTGCACATCGGGAGTAGTCTTGGGAAAATGAAGATATATCAGCCTAGAAAAGGTAATTTTGCATGCTTAAATATTCTAAAGACAAATAAACTCTCCAAGATATCTAGAACAGGTCTCAATTTCAGATTTGGACTTGAGAAAGACACTCAAAAACCTCCTCCAACAGCTTGCTACGCATCTACAAAAAACCTGCTAAATTTCTAGAAATTTACACTATAATTCTGTAATTTGTAAATTTACTGTGGTAAAAGGTTGAGAGGTGAATGATATAGGGTAAATTGTCAAAATTAAATGTAATTGTTTTTAACATGAGTTATTTAAATGGCTTATCATGTATTAAAGGCTTTGAGGAATTAGCTCAAGTGGTTCAAAAAAGGAGGAAGTGAGTTTGGTAACCTCCTTTGCTTGTAGTAGACATTGAATAGGTGCATGAATTTAGTTTTTCTTGGAGGAAACCAGACCCTTGAGAGAGGGGAGAGGTTTTTTTTTTCTCTATCTATCATTTTCAAAGTCATTTGACTATTTGGACATCAGAGGATTATAACTCTTGTAGCTTGTACTTTTACTTTCATATTCAGAAATCAAAGGATGCAGTTGCAACTATTATCTTGGAATTCATGTGCATTGAGTTTATGATCATGTATTTTATTTGTTATATTATTTTATGAATGATATATAACTCCTCTTTCCATACCTTGTATCTTAAGTGGCTTTCCTTATAATTCATAGGCAGAATTCTATTAATTTAGCTTTGTTTATATGGGAATGTAATTTTGTGTTTCATGCTTCCATTTTAATGAATTCATGATTAAAAATGCTCATTAAATCCCTCTACTTTTTCAGACCCTCCATCATACGTAAAAAACCCCAAATGCATCATAGATCCACTTCTACCTTGCTCCTTTATATTTTTGCAGCTATAAACCCTTTCGATACCTAGACCTAGCTACTTGGTTTCATCCATGATCCAACATCAAACACTAAAACAATCAAAAACCACTTGAGCCTATCATATCTAGCCTAATATCATTCATATCATAGTCAATCCTTGACTGTAATCTGATAGAGAGAGCCCTCTTAGCCTTGTAGGGCTAACTACTAGGTAAAAGTGGTCTGTGGTTACCTTTGTCAGTCTCCTTTTCATCCTTCAGAGAACAGGTGGAGTGCTAACAACGACCTTTGTCTGGCCATCAGTTTGGGGATGGAAAGCTATGGACTTGGTGAGCTTGGTGTCCAATATTGACTAGAAGCTGGACCAAAATGTGTTGAGGAACTTGTTGTCCCAATTTGAGATGATATACTGTGGGATCCCAAAGTGCACCCACACTCGTTCAAATAAGAGTTTAGCAGTGGCTTCTGCTATGATATTCTTCTTGCAGGCCACCATAATGGCCATCTTTGAGAATATGTTGACGACCACGAAAAAATAGTTGTTTCCATTCTTATTAGAAGGAAGACCTGAAACGTAATCCATGAAAATGGATTCCCAAGGTCGACTAGGGGTAGGTATCGGAGTATAGAGGCCTTGCTTCTTAAACGGTAGGTTTGGAAATGGTGTAAGCAGTGCATGATCTGATGTACTACCCGACATCCTATCGAAGGTTCGGACAATGGAAATACTTCTGAAGTACTGTCATTGTTTTCTCAACCCTGGAATTCCTAGTGACTCGATTGTAGTGTGCTTACCAAATCATCTTGGCACGCTCGCTTGAAGGAAAAAAAAGGTGTCCCAGGTGACATAACAGTGTATCTTGGAGGTGAAAACTTGGAACTTGAGTACCCTCCAAGAGTTTCTTTGTTGGTTAATGCCACGATCAGTGGTCGGCTAAGGCAGTATGCAACATTATTGGTGATGCCCTTCTTGTACTTGATTTTCAAATGAAACTGTTGCAGAAATGTGGACCACTTCTGATGACGATTTTTTTGCAACCTCCCTTATGTTTGTATGAACTGCAGGGGTCGGTGGTATGTGTGGATGACCGTTTCCTTCCCCAAAATGTAATGCATCCATTATTGGCAAGCCTGAAAAATGGAATGCATTTCCTTGATATAAGTGGGATACTTACAAATTGTGTCAGACAATGTCTCACTGTGATATGCCACTGGATGCCCCTATTGAGTAAGAATGACCTGAATAACATAGTCAGAGGCATATGTCTCAATCTCAAATGGTTGTTGCAAGTTTGGTAATGTGAGCACTTGGGCAGAGCAAAGGCGATGTTTCAATTCTACGAATACCTTCTATTGAGATTTCGACCAAAATAATTTTTCTTTCACTCCTCCCTTGGTGACTTGACTCAAGGGCCAAGTGATATGAGAGAATCCCAACACAAACCTACAGTAAAAATTAGCAAGACCTAGAAAGCTGCGAAGCTCTGTTAGAGTGGTTGGGGCTGGAAAATCCTGAATGACTTGGATCTGGTTTGGATCCACATGCAACCCCCTCTCCTCAATAATGTATCCTAGATACTGAACCTGGGTCATGCCAAAAGTGCACTTCTCCAAATTGGGACATAACTTGTATTGTCGTAGTGTTTGGAGGACCTGTCGGATGTGGTGGAGGTGCTCTTCCCAAGTCTCGCTGAATATCAGGGATGTCATCCAAGTATACTACTACAAATGAGTTGGTGAATGGAAGTAAGATGTCATCCATCAACCTCATGAAGGTTGTGGTAACATTCGTCTAACTGAAAGTCATGACCAACCATTCAAAAAGGCCCTCCTTGGCTTTGAAGGCAGTCTTCCACACATCAGAAGGCTCGATTAGTACTTGGTGATACCCAGACTTCAAGTCGATCTTGATGAAATATTTCATCCCTTTGATTTTTTCCAAAAGGTCATTAATCCATCGGAATGGGTACCTATTCCAGACAATGATCTTTTTCAGCACCTGATAGTCAATACAAAGTCTTGAAGTCCCATCCTTCATTTGAACCAACATGATCGGGCTCCCACAGGGTAATGAACTTGACCATATGTGACCTTTCTGTAGCAACTCTTGAATCTGCCTCTTGATTTCATCGTTCTCAATAACAAAGCACTGATAGATCGGTCCATTGGGCAGTGGTGCACCTTGGGTCAGATTGATGGGGTGCTTGACCTGACAGTGTAGAGGCATCCCTGCGGGTGAGGTGAATATTTCCCCGTAATCCTCCATGAACTTGTCCATTTTTTGTTGTTATGCAGAGGAGCCATGTCTAGAGGTCGTGGCCACAATATTCTTCTTTCCCTGAGGGCAGATCATCAGGAAAAAAAATTTCCAGTTTTGGAAATGAGCTTACTGTATTTTTTTCCAGTAACCAAAGAGATAGAAGCAGGTCGAGGTACCTATGGTATCCTTTATAACTTATTGCCCAAAGTAACAATAACAATGTGAGGTCGGGACTCATACACAACATGTTGCTTCCACAAGTATGGTTGGCCTAATAATACATCACAAACATCAAGAGGAGCAATGTCACATAATACCTCATCTGTGAAGGGCTTGATGCTATAGGGAAGGCGACACTATTAGCTGATACAGAGATCTCATCCTTGGTGAAGCCACCCGATGGTGTACAGCTGTAGGCATGATGTGGTCAGCAAGAAAAACCGCTTCACGACCTCTTCTGGAATGAGGTTCTTTTGTCTCCCACTGTCGACAATGAACTGTAGTGGGGAACACTTTTCCCACATTTAGGAGTGGAAGATACGCTCCTCCTGCTCGGAACTTTCAGTTCCTCCTTATGTATCTTCATGGTGGAAACGATGGCGTTGGGCTCCACATCAGTAATCTGCTTCCCTTTTTCATTCCCCTTGTCAGGTGTGATTTATATTTAGAGCATGCATTTGATTCAAAAGCCTTCATCTCAGGCACCAGTGACTGCTTAGCTCGACACTCACTTGTGTTGAGAGTGGAGCTCTTATGGAACTCTCACCACTTTCTCGTGTCCTTCTTCGGCTTCGTGGTGTTTTTCTTTTCTTATGCCTTTGGCAAGTTGTCTTGGGTTGCCATGCCTTGCCTTTGTACTTTGTTCTACGGTTTGGGGGCACCTTTCCCTTACTTTTGATTCACAGATCCAAAGTCTCGCTTCTTTTGTTTGAATTTCTGCTCAATCTTGGCTGCATACAGGTATGCCATACCAAGCAAGGAGATGTCGAGGAAATCCATTTCCTCTTGAATGTATATGTGTAGACAACTACGGTACTTCAGCACCAAATGTTTCTCTGAATCTTTGATACCCAACTTTGTGCACAGGGTATGGAATAGATTCTTCAACTCATGCACATCTTGATCCCTTTGCTGCCGCAGCGTAATCCATTGTATGTACTTGTCCTTGTAGCTCCCCATGGGATAATATTATTCCTTGATGGCGTCTCGGAAAGAATTTTAGGTGGGTATGGATGGGAACAGAGAGGGTTGCCCCTCATCCTTTTTTTCATAGTAGGTTTCCCACTAGTCCTTAACATGAGGGGCGGCTTTAAGGAGTGAAAAGATAATCTTCTCCCGGTCGGAAAATTCATGAACCTGGAAATATCCTTCTAATAGATTCGACCATCTATCCACAACATCTGCATCTATTTGGCCCTCAAATATGGGAATGGAAAAGCATTAGGGGAATTTTGAGGTTCAAAATGGGCCTCCTAAAGAAATTATAAAATAATAGTGGAAATAATAAAATAAGATTTGATTACATCATCAAATTTTAGAAGGAAAAAATAAAAAATAAAAACTACTTTTTCAACTCGTATTTTCAACTTATCTCCCAAATGTTTTACTCAAATTTCGAGCAGGAGTACTTTTTGGATGCAAAATTTAATTCCTCATCCAAGGAGTACCCATGTTGCATACTTTCTATGGATCCTTCTACATGAAAAATTAGAAATACATGAAAAACGTGATTGAATGTTTTTCCATGTATTTCTCATTTTTCGTGTAGCATGATCCATCGAAAGTATGCAACATGTGATGTAGGTGGCTCCGCGGACACACACAGGATAAAGAGGGCTCAAAAATCAAATTGTTTAGATTTATCTTGAACTAGGTTAAGGTTGTAGATCTCAACGTCCTAATCACAATGGTGCAAATGGTTCGTCAAACCGAGCTCGTATGTGAAAGTTAGGAGCGGTCAAAGTTTTGGGTTGACTTGGTGACTGGGCAACCTTAAGGAAGATATAATTTGGACAAAACCCGGCCACTGGATTCCAGCCAGTTCCGACCAAATCCTGGGCGAAATTGTGGCATGTTTAAATCATCTCCTTCG
The DNA here is from genome assembly GCA_034641835.2 of Pinus albicaulis. Lineage (NCBI taxonomy): Eukaryota > Viridiplantae > Streptophyta > Pinopsida > Pinales > Pinaceae > Pinus > Pinus albicaulis. The sequence goes on from CM076580.1 coordinate 1,756,512,232, forward strand.
ACATATTTTCGATAAATTTTAAAATAACCATATTGGTTATGAAAAACAATATATATATATATATATATATATATATATATATATATATATATATATATATATATATATATATATATATATTTGGGTGGCGGGCCACCAACCTCGCACCCCCAGTCAATGTCCCACCGGACTTAACAAAAATAGGATTTATGGGGGCGGCGCATTGCTAGAGCCTAGGCACCCGGGGGAAAACCATATATCTATATATATATATATATATATATATATATATATAACGTAAATGGGTGTTGGCAGGGGTTGAACACACCTGACCCACGTCGGTCGGCCCTTGAGTAGGCGGCACCATCAACAATTTTAAAACACCAACAACCCAACCATTTCCACATTTAAACAGTGTCGACTGGGATTAAGGGGCGGGCCGCCCAATGTGGACCCAACCCCCCTCCATTTAAATGTGCACAAATTTTTAAAATAGAAAAAAGGATAGATCCAGTGGGGTCGGTGGGGATGGAACCTCGACCTCTGCCAAGTTAGCTCCGCCCTCAACCATCAGCCCAACGGACCATCTTGTAAAATCCGTCATCCATTCACCATTTAAACTCGAAATTTCATATTGTGCCCAAGGCCATGGAGGAGAAGAGCATGCATGCAATTCGAGGCGGGCATAGATTTTGATGCAAGTGGAACCATGTGCAAGCCCAAAAACAGGGAGTGGAGACATGAGCCTTGAAATTTTCCCGGGGAGATAATTTTTCTCCATGTCGGAATATAGTCAAGTTTACAGTCATTTTTCACGGTTTTTCCCAGGGAACGCAACGGCGAGGTCGGATTCGCCTTTTGAGTTGTAGATTTCCAGTGCATCCATGGAGCAACATTGTGGAGGAATCTAGGGGGATCTAAAAGATTCCTTTTTACCCCAGATCTTCACTTTCTCATAATTTAGAAAATGGACAGTCGATTTTGCACTATTCGACATCACAAATCTGATGGCATATTCAAATTTTCCATCTAAACTTTATATTTTTCAGTCACTTTTTAAAGTGAAGTTGCAACTGTCATCTTTTAGTGAGTGAGTAGTCGATTCCACAACTTTCAACGCCACGATTGTGATGGTGATTTTAGATCAAGCAACAGAGAATCCCATTCTTCAGTCATCTTTAGTGTGAGGTATATGATGTGTTGATTTCACGTACTTCTTTTTCCCTAAGTTGCATAGTGTTGTACATATCTCTATTGATGTATGAGTCGTGGGATCTTGTTTTGTTATTGATGTACTTTCTATCATGGATTTGTATTATGTCTGAGATCCCTTTGATGCCATGTTGGCGGGATACTCATTGTCACATATATGTTGTTTGAGATCCCTTTGATGCCATGTTGGCAGGATACTCATAGTCATTATGTGGGAGAGAATTTCATACTAATAGGAGTCCTTTTTGTGAATGAGAGTTCCTGTTGTGGAACATCTCATAGAGAGGTCTAGCCACTCCTGCGTGAGGGCATTTTACTTATATGCCAGAGAAAACACATCCATGTACATCTTCACTCCTTACAACACTTAATGTAGTGGCCTACACCATCTTGACACTGAGGCCCGGAGATGTAGTCCCTCCTAGAAGAACTCCATTATCAAATGACGTGTTCTTATGATTGCTGATCTTGACATGTTATGTTCCTCTTCTTTACAACATGTAGTTGTTCATTTATGTTCATTGACGCTTTAATTAATGCAATTCTAATTCATCAGCCGAAGTAAAAGATCTTGGTTAGGGGAATCGAGGAATTTACCCTAGATCAAGAGGTATCGGAGCAGGTCTTCTTGCTGATTGGAGGGCGTGAACTATTGAACGTTCGTTGAGTTGAGCCATGGAGAATGTCAAGGACATGTACGAGACCATGCTCAAGGTGTCCGAGAAAGTGGACATGTTGTACGAGGCTTATGAAAAACAAGCAGCAGAGAATTCTGAATTGAAGACACTCCTACAGGAAGAGAAGGAGGAGAAACATCGATTGCAGCTTTAGTTGCAAGCCACAAAAAAGGCATGGGAAGAATTGAAACACAACAACGAACGTATTCAAGCAGATCATGATGCATTGAAGGCACTCCTATAGGAATAGAAGGGGGAGAAGAAACGATTACAACTTCAGCTATAAGTCGCGACAGAGGCCTTGGAGGAAGTGAAGCGCAACAAAGGCTTACAGAAGCCTTCTTCACCTATTTTGCAATCGACCACTCAGGTAAAATATGTTGATTTCTCTTCAGTTTCTTCACATGATATCATTTCGGTTGGAAGTGTGGAGATACCCATTTCAGGAACCGACATGAGGCTCCTCACAAAGATGTGGTATAAAGGAGGAGGACTTGGCATTCGTGGCCAAGGCATAACCCAACCATTGGAGCATTAGGGGAATTTTGAGGTCTAAAATGGGCCTCCTAAGGAAATTATAAAATAATAGTGGAAATAATAAAATAAGATTTAATTACATCATCAAATATTGAAGGGAAAAAAAGAAAAAAACTACTTTTTCAACTCGTATTTTCAACTTATCTACCAAAGTTTTTACTCAAATTTTGTAAGGGAGTACTCATTGGATGCAAAATTTAATTCCTCATCCAAGGAGTACCCATGTTGCATACTTTCAATGGAGCCTACTACACGAAAAATGAGAAATACATGAAAAATGTGATTGCAATCACGTTTTTCATGTATTTTTCATTTTCTTTGTAGCAGAGTCTATCAAAAGTATGCAATATGGGTACTCCTTGGATGAGAAATTAAAATTTTCATCCAACAAGTACTCCCACTCAAAAATTGATTAAAAACTTTGGGAGATAATTGGAAAATACGAGTTGAAAAAGTAGTTTTATTATTTTATTATTTTTTAATCTTTTTACCCTTTTACTTAAAAAATGGTGAATCATCCCTCATGGTTGACATCATCATCTTGAATCCTATTGGTTCTTATAAAGTTTGTTTTGGTTGTAAATTTTTCCTAAGAGGCCCATTTTAGACCTCAAAATTCCCCTAATGGTTGTGCAGCGACCTCACTAGGCAGGTTTGGGGTACACTAAAGAAGGATGTTCGAAGGACATCAAGTGCAAACATATATTGATGAACTCTTTAGGGAAGAGGAGTGATGGGGACACTTCACCATTGTTCCATGGTAATCCAAGTTGCAATGAAAGAGCTTAGGTGAGCTCCCATCACCATGATCGGACCAGAGACCACCAGAGAAGTTATAATGAGTCTCATTATTCCAGAGTGCATTTTGATTATGAGAATGTTGGTAACCACGATCGTAAATCATGGCATCGCAAAGCATGCCATTTTTGTGGTTTAAATAACCATGTGTTTTCTAAGTGTTGGAAAAGGATGGCGGCACAAAGGAGGATGAGGCGTGGAAATCCTTCTCCACAGAAGGAAAATAAATCGGTTAAGAAGGTTTGGAGGAGGAAGACCATTTTCACTCATTGCGACCGAAGTGGTCATCAAAAAGCCATGTGCTAGAGGCTCCATCCAAAGAAGCACCTTAAGGACAAAGCACCCGTGCATGAACCAGTCAAAAAAGGTGATCGATAAGCAAATCTCCCGTAGGGGGATAACCCATTCACTTTGATAAGTGAGAGATGGTTTTTCTAGATTGTTTTTCTAGATTGTTTTTCTAGAGGTGTTAGCTTGCCATGGCCTTATTTTTGTAAATCATTTGTTGCATGTTACACTATAAAAGTGATGACGTGTTGTTCCGTCACTTGTTTAAGCAACAATGATATTTTTTTAGCCTTGTTTTATAAGTTGTGTGGTGCATTTCTTTCATGTAAAAGTGATGATGTGTCCGCCATCAATTCGAAATGTGACAATGATGATGTAGGGCTTGTTTTATGAGTCGTGTGATGCATTTCTTTCATGTAAAAGTGATGAAGTGTTTGTCATCACTTCGAAATGCGACGATCATTAGGGGAATTTTGAGGTCTAAAATGGGCCTCCTAAGAAAAATGTACAATGAAAATAAACTTTATAAGAACCAATAGGATTCAAGATCATTGATGATATCAACCATGGGAGATGATTTACCATTTTTGGATTAAAAAGGTTAAAATAATAAAAAATAATAAAACTACTTTTTCAACTCATGTTTTCAACTTATCTCCCTAAGTTCTTACTCAAATTTCAAGCAAGAGTACTCGTTGGATGAAAAATTTAATTTCTCATCCAAGGAGTACCCATGTTGCATACTTTCGATTGACCCCACTACACGAAAAATGATAAATACATGAAAAATGTGATTGCAATCACGTTTTTCATGTATTTCTTATTTTTCGTGTAGCAGGGTCCATCAAAATTATGCAACATGGGTACTCCTTGGATGAGAAATTAAATTATGCATCCAACGAGTGTTTCTGCTCAAAATTTGAGTAAACATATAGGGAGATAAGTTGAAAATACAAGTTGAAAAAATAGTGTTATTATTTTATTCTTTTTTCCCTCTAAAATTTGATGATGTAATATAATATTATTTTATTATTTCCACTATTATTTTATAATTTCCTTAGGAAGCCCATTTTAGACCTCAAAATTCCCCTAATGGATGTTGTTGGTTTTGTAATGATAACTGGGGTGTGCTTTCCATTTTGATGTAAACTTGAACACCGAGTACATGTTATACACTCATGGCAAGTATGGGAATATTTGGGTCATAGATTGGTCAATTTGAGCAGATAATTTGCAGGAGATTGTACTACATTTTTGCAAGGGATGCAAGTGTTAATTCATCTATTAAGGCTCCAAAGAACAAAGGTGAAGGAGATGGAAGGGTGACCTTTTCAGGACACTTTTGGTGCAGACATAGTACACATCAGTTGCTGATTCTTGTTAATGCTTTTGGAGGACCAAAAGATCCTCAGTGGGTAGGATTGATCCAAGCGGCTCCGGGGACACACACAAGACAAAGAGGGCTCAAAAATCAAAGTGTTCAGATTTCTCTCAAACTAGGTTAAGTTTGTAGATCTCAACGTCCTGATCGCAATGGTGGAAACGGTTCGTCAAACCGAGCTCGTATGAAAAATTTAGGAGCAGTTATGTGTTGACTTGGTGACTGGGCAGCCTTAAGGAAGACGCAAATGGACGAAATACGGCCACCGGATTATGGCCAGTTTCAACCAAATTCCAAGTGAAATTGTGGCCTGTTTAAATCGTCTCCTTTGACCTATTTTCGATAAATTTTAAAATAACCATATTGGTTATGAAAAACAAAAAATATTTTTATTTTTGGGTGGCGGGCCACCAACACTACCACCCCCAGTCAATATCCCACTGGACTTAACAAAAATCAGAATTTTATGGGGCCGGCGGCCGTGACCCCGTCGGACCCCACGCACTCGGGGAAACCATATATATATATATATATATATAACTTAAATGGGTGCTGGCAAGGGTCAAACCCGCCCAATCCACGTGGGTCAGCCCCTGAGCGGGCGACACCGTAAACAATTAAAACACCAACAACCCAACCATTGCCACATTTAAACGGTGTCGGCGAGGATTAAGGGGAGGGCTGCCCAATGCAGACCTGACCCCCCTCCATTTAAATGTGCATGTATTTTTAAAACGAAAAAAGGCCAGATACGGTGGGGTCAGTGGGGATGGAACCCCGACCTCCGCCAAGTTAGCTCCGCCCTCAAACATCAACCCAACAGACCCTCTTCTAAAATTCGCCATCCATTCACCATTTAAACTCGAAATTTCATAATGTGCCCAAGGCCATGAAGGAGAAGAGCGTGCACACATTTCAAGGCAGGTACAAATTTCGATGCAGGTGGAACCATGAGAAGGCCCAAAAATAGGGAGTGGAACCATGAGCCTTGAAATTTTCATAGGGAGGTAATTTTTGTCCATGTCAGAATATAGTCAAGTTTATAGTCATTTTTTACGGTTTTTCACAAAGAACGCAATAGCAAGGTAAGATTCACCTTTTGAGTTGCAGATTTCTAGTCCACCCATGGAGTAACATCATGGAGGAATCTAGGGGGAATCTAAAAGATTCGTTTTTACCCTAGATCTTCACTTTCTCAGAATTTAGAAAATGGACAGTCGATTCTGCACTATTCGATGTCACGAATCTGATGGCATATTCAGATTTTCTATCTCAACTGTATATTTTTTGGTCACTTTTTAAAGTGAAGTTTCAGGTGTCAGCTTTCAGCAAGTGAGTAGTCGATTTCACACCTTTCGATGCCACGATTGTCATGGTGATTTAAGATCCAACAGCAGAGCAACCCATTCTTTAGTCATCTTCAGCATGAGGTATATGATGTGTTGATTTCATGTATTTATTTTTCCCTGAGATGCATAGTGTTGTACAGATCCCTCTTGATGTATCAGTCATGGGATCTTGTTTTGTTATTGATGTACTTTCTGTCATGATTTGTATTATGTCTGAAATCCCTTTGATGCCATGTTAGCGGGATACTCATTGTCACATATATGTTTTTTGCGATCCCTTTGATGCCATGTTGGTTTGATACTCGTAGTCATTATGTGTGAGAGATTGTCATACTGATAGGAGTCTTTTTTGTGAATGAGAATTCCTGTTGTGGAACATCTCGTAGAGAGGTCTAGCCACTCCTGCATGAGGTAATTTTCCTTGTATGTCAGAGAAAACACATTCATGTACATCTTCACTCCTTACAGCACTTAATGCAGTGGCCTACACAATCTTGACACCGAGGCCCAGAGATGTAGTCCCTCCTAGACAAACTCCGTTATCAAACGATGTGTTCTTATGATTGCTGACCTTGAAATGTTATGTTCCTCTTCTTTACAGCATGCAATTGTTCATTTATGTTCATTGACACTTTAATTAATGCAATTCTAATTCATCAGCCAAAGTAAAAGGTCTTGGTTAAGGGTGTCGAGGAATTTACCCTGGATCAACATGGGTACTCCTTGGCTGATGAATTAAATTTTGAATCCAACAAGTACTACCGATCAAAATTTAAGTAAAAATTTTGGGAGATAAATAGAAAATATGAGTTGCAAAATTAGTTTTATTATTTTATTTATTTTTAATCTTTCTACCCTTTTACTTAAAAAATGGTGAATCATCCCCCATGGTTGACATCACCATCTTGAATCCTATTGGTTCTTATAAAGTTTATTTTGGTTGTACATTTTTCTTAGGAGGCCCATTTTAGACCTCAAAATTCCCCTAATGGTTTACTTGTACCTTAAAAGGAGTTGTGCCTCTAGAGTGGTTGCTGGATGTAGATGTACTGCCGGTGGGCAGTCGTTGAAGGATCTAGTCAAAATTATCAATCATCGTGTTCCTTTTTTTTTCGAGGGCCTCCTCGAGAAATATTTTGATAGGATCTCCTGCTCCCTCATCTTTATTTTCATCCCCCATGGGAAACCATCAGGGTTTGTGAGGCTGATCTTGCAAAGGTTCAACTAGATCGAGCCCTAACTCCTTATACCCCGACCTCATTGGGGACATTCAAAGAAGGATTTAGAAAGATTAGACTGCTCTGATACCACTAATCCAAATTTATGCAGGAACACAACAAAGTCGTTCCTCAACATTAGAAAACTTGGTCATTGATTTGGCACATACCCCTATGAGCTACTCAGTTTTCCTATTATCCTGTAAGACAGTGTCTTGGACTGTCCAGACTCTCTGCTTCAACATCATAAGATATGCCTTGAAATGCATGATCTTTTCCCAAAAGTAATCTACTTGAAATTATGGTTCCCTGCTGAATGTCTCTGTACCTGTCTGAATTGGTTGCCCAACGATCATTGTTTCAACTTGAGCCTTTGATCGACTCTCTAGGAATGGTTCATTTTGCACATTATGTATGTCATGTTGCTTCTCACGATCATGTTCATCATGCTATTTTAATATGGCTGGCTCCTCACTCAAATCTCCTTGGTCTCCTCCATATGTGAAAACCAGTGAAGCGAACATCGCGATTTAAAAAAAAAAATCACGATTTTTTCGCTGTCCCAATTTAATCGCTGATTTTTTTGGCGATTTTTTTTATTTTCAAAAAATCACGATCCAATCTCAAAAAATCATGCGCCCAAAAAAGAGCGGCCCTTAACATGCAAATTTGATTTTTTTTTCTCATTTTTGCAGTCAGAGGTTAAGAAATATAGCTAAGAAGAGCTAAGGAGGAGGATAAATGATCCACAAGGGCAAGAGAGGAGAAAAGTGAAGGAATTTAGCAACCCAAGCCAACAAAATTCAAATTTGTACCAAGTTTCTTCAGTAAAACGTTTTTTCCAGGTATGGGCATCAAATTTGACCGTTTTCTTTGTTTTTTTCTTCTTCTTCCATGCGTTTCTATCACCCATGTATTTTTCATCATTTTTTATTGCATTTGGTTGTGTTTTTTGTTTTGTTTTTTTTGTTTTATTGAAAGGATAGGGTTTATTTTGGTAAAAATACAAAAAATTGGTTGTTAAATTTATTTTTTATATTTCTTCTTGTGCTCCTAGTTTCTTTCCATTATTTTTTCTTGGGTTTCAATATGTATTTTTTCTCATTATGTTTGCATTGAGTTGAGGATTTTTTTTGTGAAAAAATCAAAATGTTGTATGTAAAATTGTAATTTTTGATTTTATTTTTTAAATTGCAGTTTTTCTTGTGCCCTAGGTTCAAAATTCAAAGTTCAAAGTTCAAAGTTCATCTTCCAGTAAAACTCAAGAGTTCAAAAAATTTACAAAAATGCCAAGGAAATTGGATCCTTTGTGGGAATTTGGTGAACTTGATCAGGGGTTTGACCAATAAAACTTGAGTTGCAAGTTATGTGGTCAACACATGACAGGGGGGGTATACAAATTGAAATACCATCTGGCACAAGTTCTTGGACATGAAGTAGGGCCTTGCAAAAATACTACTCCAAAAATAATCCAAAGAGCCCTCAAACCATTGGAAGAAATAGAAACAACTAAACTCAGCAAGACAGCTCTTATGAGTCAAATATCAGGGTTTAGAGGTAACTGTGAGAGTGGTAGTGGTTCTTCAGCATCAACATCTTCTACACCCAACCCTGTAGCTTCCTCCTCATATTTTGTTCCTAGAACCACTCCCAATGCATAACCATCTATCTCCTCACTTATTAAAAAAAAGAAGGAAAAAGCTGACAAGTTGTTGGGAAAACTGTTTCTTTGGAGTGATATTCCTTTCAGTGTTTCCAAGAACAATCCATTTTATTAGGCTGCGATTAATGTTATCACTTTTTTTGGCCCAGGATACAAAGCCCCTTCATATGATGACTTTAAAGGGCGCATTCTTCAAAATGAGAAAGTTGAATGCACCAAGAGATTGGAGGAGTTAAGGGCATCATGGGAAATCACAGGATGCACTATGATGTCAGATGGTTGGAATGATCGAAAGGGTAGGACCCTTATTAAATTCTTGGTAAGTTGTCCCAAGGGGAAAATGTTTATGAAATCTATTGGTGCATCTGCGCATGTCAAAGATGCACAATTATTATGTGATTTATTGGATGTGTTCATTCTAGAGGTGGGTCCACAAAATGTTGTCCAAATCATAATGGACAACGCTGCAAATTATGTTGTTGCTGGCAAGATTCTTATGGAGAGGCATCCGAGCATATTTTGTACACCTTGTGATGCACATTGCATTGATTTGATGTTGGAGGACATAGGAAAGATTCATTTTGTCAAAGATATTGTAGAATCATCAAAGAGCATTACAAAATTTATATATAATCATGCATCTGTGCTTCATTTGATGAGAACATTCACCAACAAGAAGGAGTTGGTGCGCCTTGCTATTACACGGTTTGACACTAGTTTCTTATCTCTTCAATCCCTCTTAAATTCTGTGGGATTTGAAGAGAATTTTTCTTTCAGAGGAGTGGCGTGCTTCGACATATAGCCGCAAACCAGAGGAAGAGGCCATCTGTAGGTTGGTTTCATATCAAGAAATCTTCTAGGCAGGAGTGCAAGAGGTGTGCAACATTGCCGAACCTTTGGTAAAGGTTCTTAGATTGGTTGATGGAGAGAAGCCCACAATGGGATACTTGTATGAGGCCATGGATAGGGCCAAAGAAGCCATTCATAGCTACTATGATGATAAGGGTGATGAGGGGTTTCAGAAACAACTTCTTATATGGGAAGTGATTGATGACCGATGGAACAACACACTCCATCATCCCATTCATGCTACAGGGATCTTCCTGAACCCCGAATTTGCTTACTCATGTAGTTTCTTATTTGATGTTGAGGTCATGGATGGCTTTTTCACTTGTGTTCAGAATATGGTGCCATCTTCAACAGATCATGCAAATATATCAAAAGAAATGAAGGTATATAGAATGGCAGGTGGCACATTGAGCTTTGACATGGATGTCTAGGATAGGACTAGTAAAATGCTAGGTAAGATTTTGTTTGTTTCAAAATTCATTGTCTCCTCAAGTTTATGAATCATAACTCCGTACTTTGCTTCAACTTTCAATTTTCGAATTTTCATTATTTTAAAATTTTTCTTATGTTTGTAACTTTATAATTTTATCTTATTTGTTGTAACTTGTAACTTGTAGATGCATGGTGGAGGAGCTACGGTGGTAGATTAACAAAACTCCAAAATATTTCCATTAGAATACTCAGCCAAACATGTAGCTCTTCAGAATGTGAGCGCAACTGGAGTGTATTTGAAAAAATACACACCAAAAAGCAACAGGTTAAAAACTTAAAATATTCCAACTGATTTTTTGAATTCATTAAATATTTTTTTATAATTATTAATTTATTATTTATAATATATATTTATAATTTATTAATTTATGACCCTTGTACAAGTTGGAGTCCCAGCGCCTCAAAGACATGTTTTACGTCTACTACAATCTTAGATTGTGGGTGAGACAACTTGAGAGGACACCTGATATGGAGGCCATATCTTTAGATGTGATTGACACCACTGCTGCATGGAGGGTTGAAGCTGAGAGGGATATCGTGGAGTCAACCCCTGATTGGATAGAGCAGGAGGTAGTGGAGGGGGAGGAGGAGGAGGAGGAGGAGGAGGAGGAGGAGGAGCAGAAGCAGGAGGTGACACCACCTACCCCTGCTACCAGTAGAGGATGTGGTTTGCCTTCTTTAGCTACTGGTGCTTCAGGTTCTGGTGCTTTAGGTTCTAGAGCACAACAAAGTCCATTACTAGCCCCGCCAGCTTCTTCATCTAGAGGGAAAGATGTTACATTTTATTGCAAGAGGGGTAGAGGAAATCATTAGTATAGGTTATATGGTGCATTCCTTTGTATATGCCATTATGACTCATGATATGAGATACATTATTATATTTTTTGTTGATATTTTGCAGCTGAGTTGAGACTCAGGACTTAATATTCAGGACATGATTTAGTTTTATGTGTGATGTAGCACTAGACATGATATTACACATCTTATATATTAGTTTTTTTTTCATATTTATGTGTCAATGAATTTATTTTATGTTGTGGATGCTTTAAATATTAAAAAATTGAAAAAAATTGAATATTTTTGTATGTGCCGATTTTTCCCTGATTTTTACCAATTTTTTCCTGATTTTTACGATTTTTTCCCCGCCGATTTAATCCCGATTGTGATGTTCGCAACATTGGTGAAAACAATATGTTGTTTATCCTCTTCAACTATCGAACATAGATCCACTAGTGGATTGTTATCTATACTTGACTATTCATATTCTTTATGGACATTCCCCTAGTGATCTGTGAACTCAGTTGTACAAGAGTCTACCTCATCAATACCATTAGGTAGAATTTCCTCATGCACTTCCAAATCCTTGTCATCGCGCAAGCCTCCCTGAATAATTTCACATTGTTTCTCACCATCCTAAAGATCAATAGACCCAGCTATAAGACTCCTCATGATTTGAAGGAATATCCTCTTGTTTTGTCTTTGTTTCCTCATTCTTATCACCTGTACATGAATGGTTAATGTCCCAAGGTCCCTTGCAAATAAAGCATAGTCCTCTCCTCCTAAGCTCATTCTTGCTGCAATTTTTTTTCTTGCTTCCTCTATCAATCCTTCCTAGTCAGCACTTTCCAAAGCAACTTTATGTTCTTTCTAACCAACTTATCGACTAGATAATAGGAAACTAGTGATACCTGTGGTTCCTTCCTCCAAATGGTCAACAATTTGGATCTTAGTATCTTGCAGATGTCAGCATCTCCTTCTAAGAATAGAGACATGATATTTTGTATACTTGTTTTAACAAAGTCTGGATGAGTTGATGTAATGTTTGTTTAAAATATTTGAATAAACTGAAAGATCAACTCGTCACATTCCAGATTCAGCATGAATGTGCCAAATCTTAACTCTGCCATGAGTTTTAAAATTCTGCACCGCTTCTGATAAGTAGGAAGTACGATGTTGTTCAACCCCTGAAGGGATTCTACTATCAAATGAAATACCTCCCTCATGATATCATTATTTTAAGGAAATAATAGTGATTTTAAAGCCATGATATTGCTGAGACAAGAAGCAGTTGTGAGCCTAGCCTTTTCACAAGGATGTTCCCAAAATCTGGGTTGTATTAACGGAAGCATGGATGGCTTGAGAGCCCAACCGAGTTTCTTCCATTCTGGTTGCCCCACCTTGGAGATACATGTGTCTAATTCCTCCAACTTATGAAGGTCTATATCCAACATTGTTTGTTTCAATTATGATCCAAGTGTGAAGATATTAACCCCTCTTACTTTTCCTTCCTTCACTTTCCATGGGTTCTTCAACTGTAGAATGACATAGACTCGTTTCGAAAATGGTCTATTGCTTTTACCATCATTTTGATCTGAGGAGGTATTGTTGTGTAAAGGACCATATATTATCACTAGTTCATAAAGTATTTTCTGGTTTTTCTCCAAGATATCTTCAAGACGATCCATCTTCTCACATATGTAAAATTACATTAGACATTACTATGCCTCCTAAAATTTTGACCCTGTCTAGAAAATAACTTTCCAGCCTTTCAACAATGACTATATTTGAAAGAAAGATATGAATCTTCCATACAGATGAATAAATATCATGGGTACATTTATTCATAAGAGGCGGATATGTAATCTATAATGTTGGATTATCTTATTCAAAGGTGGGGTGGTCAAGGTTGCAATAACATAATTATGGTTCTATTGCTATTAAATAATACTTCCATGATAATACTTCGCTGAAAGGTATGAAACAAATAACCATGAAATTATAACCACATGGTGTGCTATAATAAAATAATTTATATTCCTTTATTTAAATACCAGTCTGTACACAAGGAAATAATGTGGACCCCAAGCTACTGGGAATCCGTGAGTTGGCCTTCGCATATAGGAATTATTATGGGCATTGGTGGACTGAAGCATTTTCCACCCACAAGTTTGGCTTATGCACTGCTCAAACTGGATAATTGAGTTGTGATCATGTGAGTAGCAACATGCATGAATTTAAATCGAGCTCCCTCAAAGATGGCTCTCGCATGCAAACATAAATTGACTCCTTCCTCAATGTGCCTTAGATTCTATGTAAAATTGTGCGGCCACTGTATAGTCCTCCATGACAAACTGATCCTCCTCAACTTAAGTGCGATCTAGTTCTCTTGAGCACCAACAGGAAATTCAATCTCTCTAAATGCAATAGATCATTCCAACAACCATCTGACCCCTAATCTACTGTTCCATGGCCTTCAACAACGAAGTTGCATGAAGATTTAATGGGGTTTTCGGCTTCAAATAAATTAGAGAATTTCGATTGAAGAATATTTCCTCTCGGTCTTGGAATTGCAATTCAAATTTCTGAGGTTACAATAACTTGACCCTCATAGTGATGTTTCAATATTTAATTCAGCCCTTTTACAATTTCAGACTCTGATCGTTAGCAAATAATTTGGCCCAATTACTTCAAAAATTTACATCAATAGCCAAATCGAACTCTGCAAATAATAAATTTGGTATTATTAATTTTTGTATTGTTGTGGTGCCTTGATTTTTGGTTGCTAATTCATTCGGCCTTCAAATCTCTGATCCTAATTGCTCATTTTGACTTTCTAGAACCTTCCACTGATTCGGTGCCAGACGTATTGATCGATCAAACCTCACTGAATCTACACACGAAGGCTTCAAAATCCGTGGAAAGTTAGGAATGCAAGGGATGAGCTTAGTTTTTCTGCGACCGTGACCTCTTTGCAAACAACAAATCCTGCAATGAGGTTCCCGTAGTGGTCAGCTTCAAGGGTGATCCCATCGCAGACCTAGAAGAAGCCAATGGCCTCTTAGCCCAACATATGCGATCTACTCTCATGGTCACCAATTCGTTCTAATCATGGTGCTTAATGTTGAAAATGCAACAAGATGATGGAGCTTAGTGAAAAGAAGTCGCCTTCACTAAGTGGGCCCACAGGCTATTTTTGGCGCAAAGTCTATTTTTAGACTATGTCTATTTTTAGACATATGAATCATGGTCTATGAGTTGCAGGATGCTATTTATGGATGATTGGTCAAGTTGGTAAAAATAGATGGACCTCTATTTTTAGACATTGGGCGATTTCTATTTTTAGACTGTCGAGCTAAAAATAGAATAGTCAAATATTATTAACCCTTAAAAATATTTAGACTATAAACATTATCTTATCCTCTTGGAGCACTTCATTTTGATGCTTGGATGTGGCACATGCAGCTGACAGAAGGAAATACGCTTTTCCTAAGGGTTAGTTGAGCTATTGCATGGTTGACTTCAGTTAGAACTCATGTGGCAGAGTTTGGTGGAGTTGATGAGATAGTTGATGGAGTTGTGTTCGGTTTAACTTAGTTGAACTATTTGTATTTAGTCTAACTGATAAATACACTAGTGATGAGTGGTGTGAATTAATTATTAATTAATTCACTAATTATTAACTCATAAATCAACTAAAGAATACATCAGTTAACTCATGTGCATGGATAGTTCAGTGGAGACCAGTGTTAGAGGTGGGTGAAAGGGTGAGTCTACTATCAGTTGTGACTATAGCTGTGCATGAGATTTGCACACATATTGATTGAGATTGCCAATGAGGATTACGCAGTACAAGCCAGTGGGATTCAAACTTGGATCTGATCATTATTCATCTTGGATTGCGCAGTAGAGGTAGGCAGACAGGTGGAGGAGATTTGAACTTGTGACTTGTTCATATCTGAGCTAGTTTGTGTGTAGCATGTGAGATAGTGCTGAGAGATGTGAGGAACTTTGTGCTATGTATTGTTACATGTTCTCTATCATTATAATATATAGATAGTTTGGGGTTTTGAGCTGTAAGCTTTCCCCATTACATACTGTGTTATATGTGTGCTTGATTATGTTTTAATGTGCGCATGCGACTACTTTTATTTCCGCAAATTGATGATCAATTGTAGAAGAGGTTATGTATTATGCATGAAGCTCAAATAGTGTGTAATCAGGATAATATCGGTGAATAATTCATCTATTATTCAAATTTCTACATGGTATCAGAGCGAAATTGATCATCGGATCTATTACAGTGATTACATTTTATTTCGGTAGACAGAGTCTGTACGAGGGCTAGGTAGCCTCTGAATCCATCCTTTCTTTGAAAGGTGATATATCCAGTAAATGCCCCTATAGTCGATCTCTGTGCAAGAAATACTTTGTTCTCACAGATCAAAAGTGGTTGAGTTTTGAGCTAGTGGAATTCGAATTTGCAGCAGTGTTTCTTGGTGTCGAAGTCAAAATGTCTTTCAACGGATTGCGATTGGAGTATGCCCTTGAGGGCAGCTCGAATTATGTTGCATGGAAGGACAGGATGGAGGCGGTGTTAGATGACAATGGGTTGAAGGAGTTCGTAGATGCTGAAGTCCCAAAGCCTACTGATGCTGCTCAATTTGAGGCTTGGCAAAAGAAGACAGCAAAGTGTCGAAGGATTCTGTTGGAGGGCGTGAAGAATCACATTGTATCCAACCTGCATGGAAAAGCTTCTCCATACTTGATGTGGAAAGCATTGACAGATTTATTCTAAAGCAAGAGCGACCAAAGGAAGTTGGCGCTCAAGGATAAACTCAGAAACATAAAGATGGAGAAAGGCAACAGTATACCCAAGTACCTCACGAAGTTCACCCAATGCAACGATGAACTGGGAAGTGTGGGGGTGACTGTAGATGGAGAGGACTTCGTGGAATTGGCTCTCCTTGGTCTTCTGAAGAGTTGGCATTCCTATCAAGACTCTGTCAATGGTCGGGAGAAATTTCCAGGATGGGAGCGACTTTGGTCGGATCTTATGCAAGAGGAGATAAGGCGGAGTACCAGGGACAGATCTTCATCAAAGGCATCTGATTAAGAAAATTGCGCTTTGGATGCCAAAGAAAAGAAGGGGAAGAGCAAGAAAGCTTCTCATTCCAGTGCGAAAGGCAAGAAGCAGGACATGTCCAAGGTGAAGTGCTTTCACTGTCACGAGCACAGACATTATGCCACAAATTGTGTGTAGAAGAAGAAAAATAAGCATGCTGCTGGATCTGCAGTGGGAGAGGCCTTAGCCTCGTAGTTTGAGATGGATTTTTCGCTGATCGCATGCTTGGTCTCAAGTGTGATGGGATCAGTATGGTTTCTGGACAGTGGTGCGTCTTTTCACATGACGGGAGATCGAGATTTGTTTACTGATCTGGATGAGAAAGATCTTGGAGTGCACATCGAGATGGGCGATGATGGTAGATACAGTGTGACCGGTATCGATACCATTTCCTTTGAGAGGGAGTCTGGTAAACCCTTTGTATTGAAGGAAGTGATGCATGTTCCAGGATTGAAGAATAATCTTATCTCTGTGGCGATGTTGGAAGACAAGGGATATGATGTTGTCTTTAGCAAAGGAAAGGCTTTCCTGTGTAGTAAGACAACTGGAGAAATCTGGAAGATAGGGGTTCGAGTCAAGAACCTTTATCAATTGCAAGTATATGGCTATGCAGCAATGGCATGCAAGGCAGAAGGAGTGGTGAGCCGGGATGATTGGCCATGGCGAGCTGTGGCACCGGAGATTGGGCCACCTTCACCATGGAGCTTTGAAGATACTGCAGCAGATTTCTACTGGGCTTCCTAAGGGCACTCTTGCACAGTCAGATCAGTGCAAGGGGTGTACCTTGGGAAAATTTGTGAAAGCCACCTTTCACGAGAAGGATAGTCGCGCCACGACGATCCTTGAGAGAATTCACACAGACGTGTGTGGACCTTTCTCAGTAGCTTCGATAGCAAAGCACAGGTACTATGTGATCTTTGTTGATGATTTTTCTCGGAAGTGCTGGATCTTCTTCATGCAGAAGAAGAGCGAGACATACTCAAAGTTCTATGAGTTCAAGGCGCTGGTTGAGAAGGAATAGGGGAAGCAGGTGAAGGCTCTTAGGAGTGACAATGGTGGTGAATTCATCTCTAGCGAATTCAAGGACTTTTGTAGCGCAGAAAGAATTTGGAGAGAGCTCATAGCACCTCATAACCCACAGCAAAACGGAGTTGCTGAGTGGAAGAACAGAACGATCGTGGGTGCTGCACGGGTGATGTTGCATGATTAGGGCCTACCCATTCACTTGTGGGCGGAGGCATGCAACACTGCAGTATATGTGCAGAACCGTTGTCCTCACAAGATACTTGGCATGAGTACACCCGAGGAGGCGTTCTCTGGTAAGAGGCCTGATATTTCCCATTTGAGGATTTTTGGTTCACCTATCTACATTCATGTGACGAAGGATTCCAGGAAGAAGCTGGAGTTGACCGTAGAGGTTGGGATATTTTTGTGGTACACTGATACGCCCCATAACTATCGTGTGTATTTTCCAGACAGTCGCAAGACTGTTGTGCAACGGGATATCAAATTTCAGGAGGAGAAAGCCATGAAGTGTTCGCTTGAGAGGGAGCCACACTTTCATGCAGATGAGGAGCTATTAGTTCCTAAGGATGAGCTTTAGGATGTGGATCAGCCACAAGAGGAAGTTCATGGAGTGGAAGAGACCACTCATGCAGTGCCAACCATCAAAGGGAGAAAGTGCACTACAGAAGCTGAGTGACTGGCTCAAGATGCAGAGAAGGTTGTAGGACCACCTACAGCACAGTGCAGACAGAGACAGTCACCGAACCGGTACACTGGATACATGGCTCTGGTGAGCAAATGTGACATGACAGAGCCATCCTCTTTCGAGGAAGCTGTGGAGGACCCCGCATGAGTAGATGCCATGGTGGAAGAGTATGATTCGATTGTCAGAAACAGTGCATGGGAGATTGTCCCGAGACCAGAGGGGAAATCAGTGGTGGGTTCGAGATGGATCTACAAAGTGAAGCAGGCGGCTAACGGGAGTGTGGAGAAGTACAAGGAAAGATTTGTTTCCCAAGGCTTCTCACAGATAGAGGGGATCGATTATGAGGAAACCTTTGCACCTGTCGCAAGGTATTCTTCCATACAGACGATCCTAGCTCTCTCAGCGCAGATGGGGTGGCACATTCATCAGATGGATGTGAAGACTGCGTTCCTCAATGGAGTCATTGAAGAGGAGGTGTACATAGAGAAGCCCGAAGGTTTCGAGATCTTCAGCAGCGAGTCGCATGTGTGCAGGCTCAAGAGAGCATTGTATGGGTTGAAACAAGCACCTCCTGCTTGGTACACACAGATAGATAGTTATTTCACCGGACTTGGATTCTCCAAGAGTGAGGCAGATCCTAACCTATACCAGATTGTGGTGGAGGGTAAGTTGCTGATCATTGTACTTTATGTAGATGATTTGATTCTGACGGGTGATGAGCTGTTGATACTTTCATGCAAGGAGGATCTTGCTAGAGAGTTTGAGATGAAGGACTTGGGTCTCCTTCATTATTTCCTAGGATTGGAAATTTGGCAGTGCAGTGATGGACTATTTGTTTCTCAGGGTAAGTATGCCCGGGAGATACTGGAGAAGTTCAACATGCATGGCTGCAAGCCTGTTGATGCTCCTCTTCCTGGAGGTTGGAGGAAGGAGGATGCTACTTTGGCGGAGGTAGTGGATGCCACTGTTTATCGACAGTTGGTGGGGTCGCTTATGTATCTGGTCAATACATGACTCGATATATGCTATGTTGTTAACCAGCGGTCACAAGCTATGGTTAAGCCAACCAAGCTCTTCTGGAAGGCTGGCAAGCATGTATTTCATTATCTTAGAGGCACATCGGGATATGGATTGTGGTACAGACAGGAGGATGAGGTGAAGCTATGTGGCTTCACGGATGCAGATTGGGCAGGGAGCCCAACGGATAGAAAGAGCACATCTGGAGGGATCTTCAGTATCGGGTCGACAGCAGTTTCTTGGTACAGCAGGAAGCAGAGATCCGTGGCACTCAGTTCAACAGAGGCTGAGTATATGGCAGCAAGCTTGGCTGCATGCGAGGCCATATGGATGAGGAAGATCCTGGTCGGGTTGTTCAGGTCACACTTGGAGCCTACTGTGATTTATTGTGATAACCAGAGTTGCATTAAACTCTTGGCTAATCCAGTATTTCATGATAGATCCAAACACATCAACATCAGGTACCATCATATCAGAGATTGTGTGCAGCAGAGAATCATGTTACTTTCATATATTCCCACGGAGGATCAGGATGTTGACATCTTAATGAAGGCGCTCACCACGAGCAAATTCGAATACCACAGAGGCAGGATAGGGGTTGCGGATAATCCATATCTTTTTGAGAGGGAGTGTTGAAAATGCAACAAGATGATGGAGCTTAGTGAAATGAAGTCGCCTTCACTAAGTGGGCCCGCAGGCTATTTTTGGCGCAAAGTCTATTTTTAGACTATGTCTATTTTTAGACATATGGATCATGGTCTATGAGTTGCAGGATGCTATTTGTGGATGATTGGTCAAGTTGGTAAAAATAGATGGACCTCTATTTTTAGACATATTTGGCGGAGTCTATTTTTAGAATGCCAGTCTAAAAATATATCAGTCGAATATTATTAGCTCTTAATAATATTTGGACTATAAACATTATCTTATCCTCTCGGAGCACTTCAGTTCAAGCTACGGATGTGGCACATGCAGCTTACAGAAGTAATTACGCTATTCCCAGGGGTTATTTGAGATATTGCATGGTTGAATTCAGTTAGAACTCATGTGGCAGAGTTTGGTGGAGTTGATGAGACAATTGATGGAGTTGTGTTCGGTTTAACTTAGTTGAACTAGTTGTATTTAGTCTAAATGATAAACACACTAGTGATGAGTGGTGTGAATTAATTATTAATTAATTCACTAATTATTAACTCATAAATAAACTAAAGAATACATCAGTTAACTGCAATGCATGGACAGTTCAGTTGAGACCAGTGTTAGAGGTGGGTGAAAGGGTGAGTCTACTATCAGTTGTGACTATAGCTGTGCATGAGATTTGCACACATATTGATTGAGATTGCCAATGAGGATTGATCAGTACAAGCCAGTGGGATTCGAACTTGGATCTCATCATTATTCATCTTGGATTGCACGGTAGAGGCAGGCAGACAGGTGGAAGAGATTTGAACTTGTGACTTGTTCATATCTGAGCTAGTTTGTGTGTAGCATGTGAGATAGTCTTGAGGAGATGTGAGGAACTTTGTTTTTCTTATTGTTACATGTTCTCTATCATTATAATATATAGATAGTTGGGGGTTTTCAGCTGTATGATTTCCCCATTACATATTGTGTTATATGTGTGCTTGATTATGTTTTAATGTGCGCATGCGACTGCTTCTATTTCCGCATATTGATGATCAATTGTAGAAGAGGTTATGTATTATGCATGAAGCTCAAATAGTGTGTAATCAGGATAATCTCGGTGAATAATTCATCTATTATTAAAATTTATACAATTAAATGCTCCTTCTATAATTGATGACTGACTTTGAACTGTGGTGATGAATGGCTCCTCTGCATTGCACAAGATTCCCCAATCCTAGTGTTCTGACCTCTTGGTCTATGGTGCACCCCATGGACTCTAATTTCTTGAAAATTTGTCACTCCCTCCAGCTCACAATCTCTCCAAGCCTGTGGTCTCCATCCTTTTCTCTGACTCCAAATCCTTTCTCTGCCACTTTGAGATTAGATTGCTGAAGTTTGCAACAAGAAACAGTGAAATTGGCATCTGGAAACAACATCCTTGATCTTAGATGGACATTAAGCTATAATCTATTCTGAATGTGGACTTGAAAATAGTTAACTTAAGTGGTAAATCAGTTAGCTAAGTGAATTTCGAGTTAAGAGGTTGGTTGGTGGGACATGCAGGTTGACTTAAGTTGTAACAGAGTGATTCTAGTTGTAACAGAGTTGGAAGTGTAGCAATGCATTAGTTAATGAAAGTTGTAAATCAATTTAACTCAGTTAAGTGAGTTAAAGTCAGTTGTGCTAGTTGTAACTGAATATACACTAGTGAGAGATCAAGTGAACTAATTATTAATCAATTCACAATCAGTGGTCTCACATGCAACTGATGTTTTTACTATTATTAGCTGCACGCATGTTAGATCCAGTGGAGACCTAGTTGAGTTCTAGGTGAAATGGAAGTAAACTATCAGTTGTGACATTATCCGCTTGCACACATGCAAGCACAAACACATTGGATGTGCCCATGATATTTATGCAGTCAATGAAGGCAAGATAATCCATCATTCAGGGTTCTTTACCATCAGGGATTGCGCAGTGGAGGCAGGTTGTTTGGAGACAGTAAATTGGCTAAGGAACTTCGCAATTTTTGTATGACAGTGTGAGACAATTAGCTCATGTATTGAGAGCTCTTGGATTGGAGCTTTATATGTAATTGTTTCACAATCGATGATATAATATACAATAGAATATAGTGGAGTTTTTAGGTATAAGCTTTCTCCGGGAAATTATCTGTGTTGTGTGGGATTGATCTTTCTTCATGATATTGTAATTGGCGATTGTGTTTTTAATTCCGCAAAGATTTGTAGAAGCAGTTTTGTATTTAACAGTAGCACATTGTTAGATTAGGAGAATCCAGGACATACATGCATTTTGTATAATTTCTACATAGATGACAGGGCCTTCTCCCAACACCCTGGCAGACTTGATGGCCAATTTAAATCATGCACACGAGCGGAGGAAATAACTCGATCTGGTATTTGGGCTCTTCTACATTCCACTGGTCTTATGTTGCCTAAACTCCGGTCTGCAATCTAGATACAACGGTGAATACATGAAAAAACCCAATATCCACAGCCCAATCTTGTACAATATTGGTAGATCTGATATGAAATCACTTCCATGAACCAAATAGGTAATTAATTGACCAACTAGGGTGATATCGATAATCAAGAACCATCGAAGAGGGACAATGCCAACTAGGGTGAAAATAATTTCCACCAAAGTTATGACAATAATTTCCAATCTTGCAAATAGAAATCTTGATCTACTAACCAGAACACTCAAGCTGGCAGTATGCACAACTCTGATACAACTGTAAGATTCCAAACAGTAAAAATTTCGATAGATCTAGAACATATTAGTGTTCTGATTTAAAACAAATTTTCATCAAGAACAAGAACATATACATGATCTAGAAATGTAGCCATTTTATTTATATTATTAGTTGAATTTTAAAGACATGCCCTTACGATAAAATTGGAGCTCATGCAGATGGCATGCTTGGTTTCTCATTAAAACAAAAAACAAACACTAAAGCACAATCGTGCACCTTGGATGGATCCACCAACAATGTCACCACAGGGTTTTCGTCCCAGGATCAAGCTATAATTGGCCATGCCAAGCTCCCAACAAAACACAAATAGATAGACAAGTTTAGGATGATCCCTCTATTTGGTCCTTATCACTTTTTATAGGTTAGATGGACCTTATTTTATTGTTTTCCTTCGAAAAACGAAAGTGGATACCAGGGACCGATACATGGGTGAATACCACGATAAATACCATGGGTTGATTCCGTCCACTTTGACCTTATAAAAAAAGGGAATATTACATAATCCCACCAACTCTTGCACTGAGGGTTCCATCTCCTGTGTGGGTGCGCGCGGTCTTGAAGGTGAGGGGTGTCCCGTCGAACAAAAGAATAGGGAAGGCTCTAGGAAATGGTAAGAGAGGGCGGGGAGGATACACCGAAAACTAAAAAGGAGAGAAAAGTAAAGGGTAGGGGGGCTCGACCAGCAGGCCCTGTAAGTGAGGAAGAAATTCAGATGGGGAAAACATGTAGAACATACTACATGTGTTTAGTGTTGGGACCCCATCATAGTTTAAACCAATGATATCAGCGTGGGAGTCAAAATTAAAAGCATAAATAGTAGTTGAGCCTCTCGTCGAGGAATGGGAGCCACTGGTTATAGACCCTGGGAACACCCGAGGGCTGCTCACCTTGTTCAAGAAAACAATCCACCTATATTTCCTCATGAAGTGTATCATGGTGAAAGCCATCATTGAAATTCAGGAAGGAGAGAAGCATCAGTAGGAAGAGATGAACCCCAAGAATATTCAAAAGGAACTTCAATCTATACAATTGCAACTTACACCATTAGTATGTCTGCCTTGGCAGAATAGAGTGTCAGCTCTAGGGTATGCACCAATTCGAAATGCCAGGTTCGAGCACTAAAGATACAACATAGGTAGAGTCGTCTAATGACTAGCTACTTGCAATATGTGTTAATCATTCTGTTTTGTTATGATGGTTTTGACAAATAGCTTTTATTTAAGTAATCTTAAGTGTAGTAGTGTAATAGAATTAAAGGCCTATAAGGCCTGGGTAGACAAACTCAAATGGTTCATGTTTTGGATGGCCTATAATGTAGTTTGGTGGCCAATATACCTAGTTTCCTTCGGGCAAGTTGAGGCCATCGAACATCATATATCTTTAACCTGCTTTTATAATTAATAGAAAAGAAAAGGTACTACCAGGCTTACAAAAAAAAAAAAAAAAAAAACCTCAAATAAATCATTGAACCTTTTAGTATACCAACTAAAAATCACTTAAAAACAATATTAAATAACTACCAAAATAGAGTGGATTTGATCTTCCAAAAATAATTTTATTCGTATTGTTTTCCAACACAAATGTAAGGTCTTCCCAAACTCACAATGGTGGCTCACGATGGGTAGGGAAAGAGAAATTTTTAGCGAACTAAGGTTGAAGAGATGGTGACTCTCCTCAAACTGCTCACAACTCCCTATCGAAATGACACATCAATGGTCACTTTTAGTGGCGGTGGCTCTCAGTGCTTGCAACGATTTTTCTACAACAAGCTACAACTCTCTGAAATTCATGTGTGATTCCTTTGAATCAACATTACAATGGCTTAGAAAACCAAAAGGGAAGAGTTGCGTGGCTATCAAATCTGGCTATGACAGTGATGGTTGTGGAAACTCTCAGCTGAGGCTGTGAAGTATTCTGACTTCTCAAAACCTTTTGCTCCAATACCACTTGTTGGTCAGAGGCATAGATAAACATGAATAGACAAGTTGTAGATATAAAATAAAACCTTCTACTCTTAAATATTTCTCTCATACATCCACCCGAGCTACTGCTTTTGGATTTCACAGATTAAAATGAACAACCACAGGTATATAAACATCAAACTTACTAAATATGAAATCATGCAAAATCTAACTAGGTTTGACTTTTCTCCGGCTAATTGCTTCATGCAAACTCAAAATGGACTTGACTTTCTTTTCTTAACTTAACTCAACTCCTCATACATTGCATACACACAAGAGTAATTACTATTTCTAACAAGTTTGGGTGCATCTCCATTATCTCTTTGGCTTCCTCTACCCAAAGTAGAGATTAAAACCCAACATAAATTAGTTTCCTTTTCTAAAGTGAATTTCATATTGCAAAGATAAAAGAAGGTAATTAAAGAAGAGGATCTCATACCGAATGGGTTTGATAAGATGAAAACACAACATAAATCAATTTCATTTTCTAAAGTGAAATTCATATTGCAAAGATAAAAGAAGGTAATTAAAGAAGAGGATCTCATACAGAATGGGATGATGAAGCTACTACACTCTCGATAGTTCTATAAATGAGTTACTGTCAATTATGCAACTGACCTTTCTACACACATGCATGTAATAACATAACGTGATACCTTGAAACCCCAAATACAAAAAGATCCATAAATATATAATAAATTCACACAATTAACTTAGCTATGCATTCTCTAGACACCTAAATTAAATTATACTTTTGTGTTCATCAATTGGTTCTACACTTCTTAATTTACAAACCAAAATAAAAATAAATAAATTATTTAATTATTCCACACTTCTTAATTTACAAACCAAAATAAAAATAAATAAATTATTTAATTATTCCACACTTCTTAATTTACAAACCAAAATAAAAATAAATAAATTATTTAATTATTCCACACTCATTCATAATTACCATTTTTCAAAGTTTTCAAATATAAATTAGATGCAGACCACCAATGGTCAACCCCGTCAACACTGCCATGGACGCATTTTGGAACTACAAATTGCACCAGCAGAAGTTTACAGTTTCCAAACATCCTCGAAAGTCATCAACCGATGTATTGCTCTCCAGGGGCCATGGGTGACACCAGGTGAATAAATGGCATGGGTAGTCTGAGAAGCTCTTCCATGCTATTCAAAAAAGAGAAGTGGTCTCATACTCGTTCACCATAATCATATCCAACAGCTATGAACGATATATAAAGAAAGCCCAAACGCTCTAAATTTCGATCGGTCCAAATTGACTAGTTAATATTTCGAGATTGCAATCGTGTAGGATCAAGAGTGAGTTAGGTCAAAGCCAAAAGGAAAGGAAACATTAATGAAACTCTTGTCCATAAATGGCTTGGCTTCTTCAGCTGTGAGTTCCCTTGTCGATCAAGATCTCAAGGAAATTTCTACACGAGGCCCCAAGCATTTGTATGTACCATAAAATGCAATGTTTTTATGTCGTGGGTGATTAAAATGCAAGCTTCAAAACCGATAGTATATGGTCCTACTCTGAATGGGGCTATTTGAGGACCTACAAATTCCTATGAAAAAGAGAACCCACAAGTATAGTGTGCCCGAAAAGGTAGTCTTTCCTGTCCAACAAATCATTGGATATAAATTAGATTAAACTGCAGCAAAACATTAAAAAAATGAACATTCGAGTGGTGCCTTCTACGAGTTTTGAGAGGCTATTTAATGTGGTTAGGCAGTATAACCATATACGAGTTTTTAGAGGCTATTTAATGTGGTTACGCAGTATAAGATTAAGGTTAGATTTAAATTTGTTTGATTTTAATGATGGGCATATACTATCCAACAACATTATATAGCCTAGAGCATATCATTAAATAGCCTATAGCATAGGACCTCAGTGTAAATGGATTCCATGGGTGCGCTTTCAAATTGCAATTAACAAGGTACGAAGATGGAAATAGGGTGTAAAGCCAGCTTACAAAAAGCTACTACACAACTGCACTGTAGAACAACCCTTTTACAAAGGGCTCAATCACACAAAATAAAAAATAAAACAGAGAGTGCTCAATCACACAACCCTTAATCATAGAGAGAGTGCGTGAAAATACAGAAAAAATAAAATTGTTTTCACATAGTTATTAATCTATATATAGAGAATAGAACAATCTATTGGAGAATTAATTTCAACCATCGCGTTAAATATACTAACAAGCAATCATATTTCAATGAATGATCATATCTCAGAGAATTTTTTGCAGGTTGCAGATTGAATTTGCTTAAAAGTGTATTTGCAAGTGTTATTTACTTCACCCAATCTCTGTAAAATTCAGAAAGTTAGAGGAATGTAATGTGCTGGATGTAACTCTGAAAAGACAAGAAGTAGAAAATTGTGGAGCAAATTTTGGTGGGCACGTGAAAACAAGTTACAATTTTTACTGTGTGTAAATCCCACAACCCTGCTGAATGTAATTCTCATAAGAATAGTTTTTTTATGTTGGAAATTAATTCCAACTGCAAACTTGTAGCAGCCGGACAACAAGATTTAATTTTGATGTGAAACTAAAGGACGGAAGCAATAGAGATTTCTTATTTTAGTTTGCACTCAATTGTGCATTAAATTTATGGGTTTGAATCCCTGCATCAACAACCTAGTAGTAGCACTCTTCCGATCCACCAAATCGTGGTCCGAACCACATTACTTCCCGCTTTAACACCATTTACCTAACTGCATCTAAAATCCATGACATGACAAAGTTTGAATTTTGGTTTTAATGCTTTATGTCAGACAATTTTTTTTTTAACTTATGTTTTTTACTTTTTTAATATACACCTAGAAAACAATGTTATGTAGTGCGATAGATGCAAAAACAAAAGAAGACTGTGTATGAAGAGAGAAAAGGAACATTGTGTGTGTAGCAGCAAAAGAAATGTTGTGTGTGTAACAACAACAAAAGACTGGGTGTAGCAACGAAAGAAGACTGTGTGTAGCAGCAAATGCTGTGTGTGTAACAATAGATGAATGTTGTGTGTGTAATAGCAAATTAATGTTGTGTGTGTAAAAACAAATGAAGTTGTATGTGTAACAAAAAAGGAGCATCGTGTGTGTGTAACAACACAATGAATAATTTTTTGTAAATCCAGAACAACAGTTCTGATGCTTTGTAACAGCACGAAATTTTAATTAATAAACAATGAATTTTCTTCCCACTGTGTGTGTGATTTTTGCAGAGTATTTGTTTTGATTGTTCTCTCTATGTTAGAAGAGGATTTTTTTTTTCCTCACTGCTGTTCAGGAATTATCAAAAATTCCAACATGGTTTTAGAGCTAGTTCAAGCTCTCAGCAAATGCTGAAGAAGCTGAAGGAAGAAGAAGTTTGTTGAAGTTTTCTCCAGCAGTGTGAAGGTTCAACAAAGTCAGGTATTCACCAAAACAGAGTTTTTTGTTTGCTTGAATATTACATTCTAGAGAACTGTAAAAGAGAAGTCTTAAGATTCTTTTAGAGACAGAGTTTATCTCTTAGTAGTGAGAAGATTTGTTTAAGAAACACAGTCAAGTTTTAGCATAGTTTAGTAAGGCTAGTAATGGAAAGAGCCAACACAAGCACGAGTATGAGAAATACTCATCTCACACAGTTCAATGGGAAGAACTATGAATATTGGGCAATCACAATGAGAGCCATGTTTGCCTCTCAATATTTATTGGAGCTCGTTGAAGATGGTTTAGAAGAACTAGCATATGAACAAGAATTTAATGCCTTGACACAGACAGAGAAGGATTTGCTAAAGAGTAATAGGAAGAAGGACTCAAAAGCCCTCTTCTATCTCTATCAAGCAGTGCATGAAAGCATATTTCCAAGAATTACAACAGTAAAGAAGTCTAAGGATGCATGGGATACCCTCCAAATAGCCTATGAAGATATGGAGAAGGTAAAGACAGAAAAGCTTCAATTAATGAGAAGAGATTTTGAAGTCATTTGCATGAAAGAGTCTGATACAATAGACTCATTCTTCACATTGTTGATTGGGTGGTTATCCAAATGATATCTCATGGAGAGACAGTAGAACAGAGAAGAATAGTGGAGAAAGTATTGAGGAGCCTACCCTCAAGATTTGATGTGATACTTACAACCATTGAAGAGACAAAAGATCTCTCAATTTTTACTGTTGATAAGCTTCATGCATCATTGATGACACATGAACAAATATTGGGCAAAACAACAAACTCATCTTTGGAGAATGCTTTCAAGACCTAAATGTCATTTGGAAGAGAAAGAGGTCAAGGAAGATCAAACTACAAAGGAAAAGGTAGAGGCAGAAGCCAGAACCGAGGAGGAAGAATCATCCCTGCAAGTACTAGTGGAAGGGGCAGCAATCAAATTCAGAATCAAAGCCAAGGAAATAGCCAACAAGGTGGAAAAAATCAAGAACATGGACAAAGGTATGATAAATCCCAAGTCCAATGTCATTACTGTAAGAAGTATGGGCACTATGACAATGAATGTAGGAAGAAACAGAGTAACATGGGTAGTAGACCCAGTGCTAATTTTACTAAAGAAAATCTCAGTCAAGAGAATTTTTTTTTAGCATGTAATATGACTGAAGAGAAAAATGAAGATATATAGTTTCTAGATTCAGGATGTAGTAACCATATGACTGGAAAAATTTCTATGTTTTCCATCTTAGATGAAAATGTGAAGTCTCAAGTAACATTAGGGACAGATAGTAAAGTCTCTGTCATGGGAAAATATAGAGTGAGTTTTTTAACAAATAAATGAGAAAAGAAATCCATATCAGATGTATATTATGTGCCTAGTATGAAGTGTAACCTTTTGAGCATTGGACAACTCATTTAGAAAGACTACAATGTATTCTTTGAAGATGATGTATGCACCATCATGGATAAACCACCAAGCAAGAAATGCATTGCAAAAGTGAAGATGACAAGAAACAAAATGTTTCCTCTCAAGATGAGAGAAGATTTGAAGAAAGGAGCTGCAATGGTAGCAGTGACACAATAGACATTCCAAAGAGAAGAAAAAGATGAAAACTGGTTATGGCATTTGATATTTGGACATCTCAACTTCGGAGGTATGAACTTGTTGCCCAAAAAAGATATGGTAAAAGGATTACCATTGATTGAGAAACTAGACAACCTATATGAAGGCTGCATCTTGGACAAAAAACACAGAGAAAGCTTTCCATCAGGAAAGAGCATAAGGGAAAAAGTACCCTTAGAAATAGTCAATTCTAATTTGTGTGGACCAATGCAAACACCATCATTAGCAGGCAGCCATTATATGTTGACTTTTATTGATGATTGCACAAGAAAAACATGGGTTTATTTCTTTAATTTGAAGAGTGAAGTGTTTGAGAAATTTTTCCACTTTAAGGCTCTTGTAGAGAATCAAAGTGGGCAGCATATTAAAGTCCTTAGGACACAGAGGAGGAGAATGTATCTCCAAATTATTTCTGCGTTTTTACAGAGAAAATGGGATACACAAGTAATTTATAGCAAGGTATACACCTCAGCAAAATGGAGTTGCTGAAGGAAAAATAAAACCATCATGGAGTACATGGTAAAAAGTATGCTGAAGGAAAAACATTTTCCAAATGGGCTGAAGCTGTACATTGTGCATCATATGTCTTGAATAAATGTCCAACAAAGAGTGTAATGAATAGAGTTCTGGAAGAAACGTGGATGGAGTGGCATGAAACAGCATGTCACCCACATGATATTTTTTGGTTGTGTGGCTTATGCACACATTCCAGATCAGCTAAGAAAGAAGTTAGACAGTAAGGGGGAGAAGTGCATATTTTTTGGATACAGTGAAAAATCCAAGGCATACAGATTGTATAACCCATCCACCAAGAAGTTTATGATAAGCAGAGATGTGCAGTTTATTGAGGAAGAAGCTTGGGATGGAAGCATTTAAAAAATAGTGAATGTAAAAATATATTTGTCTCATGATGAAGATGAGGAAGAAATAGCTGAAAGACATCCCTCATTAGCAGCACCACCTCCACCAACACAAGGACAACAAGGGACACCACAAGCAAGTATGAGAACACCCTTGAGAATTGATGACAGTGCTTCTCCAAGCACATCACAAGGAGCAAATTTGAGTGTTTCTACAAACACAAGTTCAACAAGTGAAAGAGGAGCCAGATTCAGAAGTCTAAATGAAATCTATGAGTAAGAGGCAGCAAATGAAGATATGAACTCTTTATTTGCATTGTATTGTCATGTATAATATCCTATTTATTTTGTAGAAGTTGTAAAAGAAAAGAAACAGATATATGCTATGGATGAAGAGATAAATGCAATAGAGAAAAATATGACATGGGAACTAGTTGATCTCCCAAAAAGCAAAGAAGCAATTGGAGTGAAATGAGTTTATAAAACCAAGAACAATGTTGAAGGTAAGATTAAAAGGCACAAGGCCAGACTTGTTGTCAAAGGCTATAAGCAACAACAAGGAAGAGACTATGAAGAATCTTTTGCACCAGTTGCAAGAATGGAGACAGTAAGAGCAGTGTTGTCCATAGCGGTACAACACAAATGGAAAGTTTACCAAATGGCTGTGAAATCAACATTCCTGAATGGAGTATTGATGGAAGAGGTTTATGTTGAACAACCTCTGGGATATAAGAAAGAAGGCCAAGAGCACAAGGTATACAAATTGAAGAAAACTATGTATGGGCTAAAACAAGAACCAAGAGCATGGTAAAGTAGGATAGATGCCTATCTACTGGAAAATGGATCCAAAATAGTCATGAATGATGAATTTGAGATGACTGATATGGAATTGCTAAGATACTTCTTAGGAATAGAAGTAGAGAAAAATGAAAATAAAATTTTTATTTCTTAAGCTAAATATGTGAAATAAGTTTTGGAAATATTTAACATGCAGGATTGCAAGGTAGCAATTACTTTTACAGTGATGGGATTGAAGTTAAGCAAAGAAAACAACAATGATTTTAATTCAAGTTTGTATAAGAGCATAGTTGACAGCCTTCTGTATTTGACTGCAACTAGGCTAGATATTATGCATGATGTGAGTTTAATCTCCAAATTTATGGAAAGGCCAAAGGAGGCACATTAGTAAGCAGGAAAGATAATTTGAGGCATGTGAAGGGAATAAAGAGGTATAGAATTTTATACACCACTTTAGAAAATTTTGAACTAATTGGATATACCAACAATGATTGGGCTAGAAGTATAGATGACAAGAAAATCACCTCTCGATATGTTTTTCATATGGGATCAAGAGCCATCTTATGGGCTTCTAAGAAACAACCAATTGTGGCTTTATCTACAACAAAGGCAGAGTATGTAGTAGCTACAACAACAATATGTCAAGCAGTATGGATGAGGAGAATGTTAAGAAGTTTGTGTCATAAACAGGTAAAAGGCACAACAGTGTATTGTGATAATAGTTCAGCTATAGCTTTATCCAAGAATTCAGTGTTTCATAAGAGGACCAAACACATTGATGCAAAGTATCACTACATCAGAGAGTTAGTGAACAATGGAGAAATTGTTTTATAGCACTGTAGAATAGAAGAGCAATTTGCTGATATTTTAGCAAAACCATTGGGGCAGAAAAGTTTTAATTATCTCAAAAAATGTCTAGGAATGCAAGATAGCAACAGTTGTAATTAAGGGGGAGTGTTGGAAATTAATTCCAACTGCAAACCTATAACAGCAGGACAACAAGTTTTAATTTTGATGTGAAACTGAAGGACAGAAGCAGTAGAGATTTCTTGTTTTGGTTTGCACTCAATCGTGCATTAAATTTCTAGGTTTGAATCCCTGCATCAACAACCTGGAAATAACAGTCTTTCGATCCACCAAATCGTGGTCTGCACCACGTTACCTCCCGCCTTAACACCATTCACCTAACTGCATTTAAAAGCCGTGATATGACAAAGTTTGAATTTGGTTTTAATGTTTTATGTCAAATAGTTTTATTTAATAATTTTTTTTTTTTAAACTTAGGTTTTTTACTTTTTTAATATACACATAGACAACTATGTTATGTAGTGCAATAGATGCAAAAAAAGAAGAAGACTGTGTATGCAGAGAGAAAAGGAACGATGTGTGTGTAGTAGCAAAAGGAACACTATGTGTGTAACAGCAACATAAGACTGGGTGTAGTAGTAAAAGAAGGCTATGTGTAGTAGCAAATGCTGTGTGTGTAACAACAAATGAACGTTGTGTGTGTAACATCAAATGAATGTTGTATGTGTAACAACAAATGAAGCTGTATGTGTAACAACAAAGGAGCGCTGTGTGTGTGTAACAGCACAGTGAAGAAATTTTTGTAAATCCAGCACAACAGTTCTGATGCTTTGTAACAGTAGGAAATTTTGAATGACAAACAATGAATTTTATTCCCACTGTGTGTGTGATTTTTGCAGAGTATTTATTTTGATTGTTCTCTTTATGTTAGAAAAGGAATTTTTGTTTCCTCACATTGTTCAGGAATTATCAGAAATTCCGACATTTTAGAGTGAATGTATGTGAATGTATTTCATGTTTTGAAGTCATCATATAAAGTATTGTTAGTTGTGATTTGGTTGTCAAAATTCAGAAAGTCATGTCCACCCATCATTTGTATTAAATTTTGTTTGTCATGAATTAAATGTCTTTGATATATATGTTTTGATTTTACATGTAAGGTGCAGAGGAATGTAATGTGGCATATGTAAGTCTGAAAGAAGGAGAAAATTGTGGAGAAAATTTGGTGGGCACCTGAAAACAAGTTATAGGTTTTAATGTGTGTAAATCATGCTGGTGAATGTAATTCTCAGTAAGAATAGTTGTTTAAGTTATAGGTTTTGTTGTGTGTAAATCGCTCCGGTGAATGTAATTCTCAATAAGAATAGTTGTTTAAGTTATAGATTTCACTGGTGAAGGAGAAGCACCGCCATATGTGAATGTATTTCATGTTTTGAAGTCATAATATAAAGTATTGTTAGTTGCCATTTGGTTGTCAAAATTTTACAGCAACAACTAGGTTTTATTCTGTTTTTATTTGCTCCTCTTTAATTGCCATTTTAATTTCAGCCACTCTGTATTAAGAAAAAGACCTAAGAAAGACTTTCATGATTTGTTTTCCTCTCGTTTAAAACCTCTCTGCAACTCTATGTGAACTTTGTGGGTTGAGAAAAAGCATTTCCCCTGTTTTTAAAAATTTCTAACAAGAGTCAAGTCCATACAAGTTTGGATACTAGTAAAGAAATTGAGAGAATGACATGGTGCACAAATTATTAGT